>PVKE010003697.1:0-70100 GCA_004027555.1 Craseonycteris thonglongyai | reverse complement strand
CATACACACCAAATTAATTAGCCAGAGAGGTGATAATGGAAGACATGTATGTGTCATAGAGAAGGTGGGAGTCCATGTGGACTTTCTTGGTGGTCAGAGGTTTTCATATACTTTTATAAAGCAAGATCAGAAAAGGCAAAAAAAAAAATAAAATTGTGAACAATTTAAAACATACATGGAGATAGAATAGTATATAGATCTTTGCACTCATAAACCCACCTCAAAAATTGTCAGCTTTTTGTCAATCTTGTTGCTTCTATTACCCCCACATATCTTTTGCTAGATAATCTTCAAGCAAATCCCAGACATTTCAGACAAAATATTTTAAACACTGTCATTGGAAATAATATTTAACTAAAACTAGGTATTTCATATGTAAGATAGGAAGATTTTTCTTAGCCATAAACTATCTTTTGTGAGCAATGTGCTTTTCATGTAGAGATCCTAGAACCACTAGCCCGCCATATGTGGCTATTCAAATTAAAATAAAAAATTCAGTTCCTTAGTCACAGTAGCCACATTTTAAGTGCTCAGTAGCCTTATGTGGCTAGTGTCATGTGGGACATACAGACATAGGACATTTCTATTGCAGAAAGTTCTGTTAGACATCACTGTTCTAGAGAAGCATAAAGCTTGGCAGTGCATAGAACTCCAAAGTTCAACATGGGTGTAAGTGTTTTGTGAGGAGTAATATCTCTTTTCTCCATTAGCTGCACTGTTGTGGAATTCACAACTACTCAGACTGGGAAAATACAGACTGGTTCAAAGAAACCAAAAACCAGAGTGTCCCTCTGAGCTGCTGCAGAGAGACCGCCAGCAGCTGTAATGGCAGTCTGGCCCACCCCTCCAACCTCTATGCTGAGGTAAGTTGTTTTTTGACCAAAATTTGAGTCTAGTCTGATAACCTGTTTTTCTCTGTTCTACCTAGAACTGCTACCTTTTTTTTGCTTGTCATTTTTAAAAAAACTATCTTAATCATTTTTAAGTGTACAGCTCAGTAGTATTGAGTATATTCATGTTGTTGTGCAGACATCACCACCATCCATCTTCAGAACTCTTTCCCTCTTGTACACTGAAACTCTGTACCCGTTAAACAACAACTTTGCTTTCTCCTCTCCTCCAGCCCTGGCAACTACCATTCTATTTTCTGACTTTTAGATGCCTCATATAAAGAATTATACAATACTTGTCCTCTTGTGTCTGGCTTATTTTACTCAGTATAATGTCTTCAAGGTTCATCTGTGTTGTATGTAGCATGAGTCAGAATTTCATTCCTTTTTAAGGCTGAATAGTATTTCAGTATGAATAGATGGATTTAGCTTATCCATTCATCCATGAATTAACACTTCAGTTGCCTCCCCCTTTTGGCTATTGTGAGTAATGATGCTGAACACGTGGGTGTACAAATATCCTTTTCAGTCCCTACTTTCAATTCTTTTTTTATTTTAAAGTTTTAAATTTTATGTATAGACTATAATAATGTCTTATTTTTCATTTACAGTTGACATTCAACATTATACTAATTATAGGTGTACAGCATAATGGCTATATATTTATATAACTTATAAAGTGATCCCCGGATAAGTCTAGTACCCACCTGTCACTGTGCATAGTTATTACAATATTATTGACTATATTTTCTATGCTGTACTTTCTGCATTGTCTTATCTTTTGGTTATCTTTAATGCTGTTTTATTTTACTGTAAATTATTTTTAAATGCATGCCTTTTTTCCCCCTCTTGTATGTCACTTCCATTTCTGCCAGTGAGTAGTGCATGACCTTGTAGCTTTTAATTTTACAGGAGACTTCTAATGAACATAATTTGTGTATTTCAGGGATGTGAGGCTCTCGTTGTGAAGAAGCTACAAGAAATCATGATGCATGTTATCTGGGCAGCATTGGCATTTGCGGCTATTCAGGTAAGCACAGCTAACCAAGCAGTTGTTATTGGAGTGTCCTGATTCTCTGATGTCAACTCTAGTTTTAATCACTAAATGCAGTTAAACTTTGTGTATATGAAGTGCTTTAGGTATCAGGCACCAGTTTCTAGCATCTTCAATTTCCTGTCTCTATACCTAGATCCAGAATGGTTTCAGGAACTTAGTGACCTGGATGGGAGACCAGGTGTGAAGGGACTCTGCCTTATTTTTTTAACTTGATTAGTGAGTGCCCTGTTCAAACTACAAATTGTTGTTATGGTTTATTCTTGGGAGATATTTTAATAAAACTTACAGAATTTAAAAAAGTTGTATTGATATATTTTATTTTGGAAATAGAAAGCTTTATTTCAGTCTTTTTAAGTATTACTATTTTTTTTACTTCTTGTTTTTCTATCCTCAAGGGTTTTATATGTTTATATATATAAATCAACTGATACAACAACACTAGTTTCTTACACTAGTAGGAACAATTTTATTGCTTTATAGAAAAGACCTTCAAGTAAAAACTGAGGTTCTAACCTCTTCTGTATTTGCGGACTCAGTATTTTTGGACTGATAGCCAATAAGAAGTCTGTGACATTGTCACTGGTGTCTCATGGGGATGTCCAAGAGAGGACTCAACCTGGGACTAGTGGGGAGAGGGTACAATGAGGAATTCAAGAGCGAGACATATGCAGCAAAGCACAGAACATTTATTTAAAACACTTGAAAGAAAAGTGCAGGCTAATGAGTCTCCCTGAAGGAAGCTGTGACCCAGGGTATTTATACCTCCTGGAGGCAGGTTTTGGTAAAGGCCCATTGTAGCAACTACAATGCAAATGAGTTTATAACATTATAATTAGCTAAAGGTCAGGTCCTGGTCATAGGAATCAGCCTAGCTGGAAGAAACTGGTTTTTGCCTTTCTCCAGTTACAGACTTTGGATACATTTACTTTGTTACCAGTTAAACACCTCAGGCTGCTTGCTGGAGGGGGTTGTCAGTTTTTTAGGCTAAGTGTCCTGCCTCAGGACACTTGGCATATCTGGAAGTGTATCTTGGTAGTTGAGAGGACTTGTTTTCCCAATTCCTGCCAGTGAAAATTTTAATTTCCCACTAACTTTACCCCCATCCATCCCCCCCACTAAACTCCCCACACACACTTCTTCTCCCCCTCCTGTCGTCCTCCTTCTCCTCTTATCTCTCACCCCCATCTGAAAACAAAAAAGAGACAGCTACAGTACAACTACTTACATCCCTAGTTTCTCTAAGATACAGTATATCTTATAAATTCTGTTAAAGTGTTTTAGAAGAGTCTTAATACTGAGAATAGCCAACTGTTTGAAAATGATTGAAAGTCCTTTGATCAGATCTAGTTCTCAGACTGTTCTTTTAGTTCTTGAAATTTACTTCAGGCTTAGAGAATCTATTTTAAGAAAGTGTAGGTATCTTTTGATGGTTATTATAGAGAAAATACATGTAATTGCTAGTTTAAGTGTAAGTTGCTTGGATCTCTTGCCTCTGTATATTTGAACAGAAGCTAGTATATTTAATGGGCAGTACCTTTTAAAATGGCAAAAGGGTTATTGTTTCCTTTGCTGATATTAAAACAGCCCTAAAATAATTCATTTAAAAGCCTAGCTCTTTATTTGCAATGGTCTTTGCCCTTCTAAGTATTTACTTTGTGGCTCAGCATAGTAGTAATCTGTTGAATAACAGGGTTATATTTCAGATCTTGATTGTCTTTGCAAACACTTTCATTTAACTAAAAATAATGAAACATGAGGGAGGTCTCTTTTCCCAAGTGAGATGCTTATCTATGCATTCTTAACGATTTTATGTGTGAAAATAAAGATGCACATATTAGCATGCAGCAAAGAAAGTTTTGAAACTATATACGGTAGTGGTTTTGATTATGAAATGTGTAACATGTATATAGAAGACTGATGAAAATTGATCCTTTAGCTGTGTTCCTCATCTAGTTAAGCCAGATTGTTGAACTTTTTTAGTGAGGGCTAATATTTTAACTAGTCTTTTTAAGTATGCATTCTCATATGCATTTTCTGTAATACTTAAATCACCATAATATACGAGTAAGTAACATCTGATAAAAATGTGATGTTTTCAGTTCAGCAAAATTGAGTCAGGGTTTTTGAGCTTAGACACAAAACCTCTAGTGGCTTTGAAAATTTAAAAACTATGGTTTTAAGGAAAAACCATTGATTTGAAATAATAAAAGAAGTTTTCCTGATGTTTTCTCTTTTTAAAAGTGTACTTACCTATAGATATTCTGAACTTTTAATATTCAAAAATCTGATGTGTCCGGGAACCTTGAGTGTGGAAAATCTGAGCAAAGGCAGAAACAGTTCAAAGATCAGTGAGCTCTTGTACTTGAACACCCATCCTGGTAGAGAATCTTAGAGCTAGAAGGACACTTGGAGATTCCCCAGTTCCTGTTCTTTGTTTTAAAGGCTAGAAAAATGAGGGGAAGCAAGGATAATATGACTTAAGACCACCAATAAAGCTTAAACCACGGCTCCATTGTCCTCAGCCTCCAATTACAGATTGAAGAATTAAGATTCTCAAAAGATTAAATTGCTAAATTCTCTTTTGAGACCTGACAGTTGATTGACACTTCAGCTGGATCAGGTTTTAAAGTGGGAAAGCTTGAAGAGTTATATAATTACAGTTTTAAATAATGTTAAAGATTGAAAGATGATTTTTGGTATTGTTGTATTGAAATCCTTTGATATTGAGTGTGACTTGTGATATTATAACTGTTAAGTTGCATTTCATTGAAGGGCTACAGCATAAAGGTAAATTTAAGAAATTTTCTCATAAGCTTATTTTACCAATCAAAGGCTCTAGTTCAGGTATTGACCATTTGTGGGTCAAATCCATCTCATTACCTCTCTTGGTGTGAGCTGTACTCATTTATGTCTTGTCTATGATTGCTTTTGTATTACAGTGGCAAAGTTGAGTAGTTGTGAAAGAGACCAGTTTTGTCTTTCAGTTCACAAAGCCTAAAATATTTACTATGTTGCCCTTAAAGAAACATTTGCTGGCCCTTGCTGTAATCTAATTAAATAATCTAGGTTTGGGGGGAAGCAGGGATGGCTCAGCTGGTTAAGCGCTTGCATTGTAGCCTCGGGGTCTGAGGATCGAGTCCCAGCCCCAACCTGTGTGGACCCATGTGCTGAACTGGGGTGTACTTCTCACCCAGTTTGGTTCCCAGGGCAGGCTTCCCATGTGGGAAGCCCGGTTCAGTTCCTGCCCATGTTGTGCTTCTCATATGGATGACCCCGGACTCATGGGGGTGCACCTCCCATGGGGGAGGCCCCCTGCCCAGTTCCTACCCTGCCTGACCTTTTGCCCACCTGTGTGGAATGAAACTTTCTCAAAAACTGATGATGTGCAGCTGTGGAGACTTCTCTGGGCCCTCCTCCTCCTGTCTGTCTGTCTCTCTGTCAAAAACAGTAAAATAAAATAAAAAATGATGTAGGTTTGAGTAGGATCAAAAACGATAGAGAAAAAACAAACAAACTGAAAAATAGTAGTTAATTATTATAACAGGATATTTGAATATGAGAATGTGATCCTAAAAAATTTGTGATATCCTTTGTTAACTTATTAATCAGCAAGAGATTTCACTTTAACAAATAACTAATTATGAATCTCATTTCATTTGAAAGGTCTGGTTATATTGGACAAAAATCTAGGTTTTGATTTGACAAGCTCTTAAGTACCTGCCGTGGGCAAGGCTTTCTGCGCAGGCAACATGAGGAATGGGAATTGTTGGGCTGTAGGGTCTCAGGAAGTTGGTCTGTCCTTAAGTGGGAGGGGTTGAGAGCAGACTTTTTGAGGAATGTTTCCCAGGGCTGCTCAGCTTTTTTCTATTCTGTATGCAAAGTGTGAAGGAGGTTGAGATTGCCATTTTATTTCCTTCCTGCTTCTTGTCTACTAGTTATTCATTAAAATAAGTTAAGGTGCTGCATGAAGTGACACCCTACAGAGGATATCAGACGCTCAGACAACTCTTAAGATAGAGGAAGGAGATTTTATTAGCCTGCAGAGCACGCAGGGCTAGCAGCACCAAACACGTGCTCCCTCCAGTTAGATTTCTCACCGCTTATATACATTTGAGCATGATTTTTTCCCCCCTAGGTTCCCACATGTTTCTCGTAACTCAAGGTGGGGAGGGGGTAAGGGGCAGACCTTGCACCTGGGTTTCTGAGAACTGTTTGTTCTCAGCCTTGATTTCTGTAATTGCTGGCCTTTCTGAGACTCAAGGACTTTTTATCTCCTGTTCTTGTGTTTGCAAGAGTCTCCAGGAGGCCCCTTCTGTCATCTTTTGAAGTTCTTCCTCTCATTTCCCCCTTTGAGACTCTAGTATTATTTTTTATGCTGGAGTCTCACACTTTATTTTTCTGAATCCTGGGGGATTTTTTTTTTTTTAAATAATGGTGGGTAAAGTATACATGGGCTGCAGTTTGTTGCTGCACTGTGATTTTTATCATGTTCTTTAAGCTGTTTATTAGCAGGGGTAACAGGCATAGACTTACCAGGCAGACTCCTAGGAGAAGTAAAACTATACCTATTAAGGTTTTGAATCCATCAAAGGCTAAAAACCATCCCCCCCAAAAGTCTGTTGGGGTTCCATCCATGCCAAACTTGCATGGGCGCATGTGTCAGTTGCCATCTTTTTGACTAGGTCCTAAATTGCCTGGCCCTGGTCTTCTATGTGCAGGCAACAGTTGGTGAGGTTGAATTTCCCATATATCCCTCCTTCTACTGCTAATTTCCATCCTCCCCAGAGTCCGATTATAAGGAGTCCCATGACGAAGTCCCTCAGGCTTCAGCCGTGTGGACCAGCTAGCTTCCGGTTTGTGGCTGGAGCAGGGCCTGTTGTCTTTTTCAGGGTCAACTTACAAGGGTTGGTGGGGTTCGTTTGTGCTGTCCACGAGGCGGGGTTCTGCAGGGGCCGCCAACTTCAGTTGACTGTGGTGAATCCAGGCGGGTATTCCTTCCATTTTTGCAGCCTTTGGGGTGGTCAGGATCACAGAGTAGGTTCCTTTTCTCTTGAGATGAAGGGGAGCTGGATTCTAGTTTTTCACCCACACCTAATTACCTGGGGAAAAAGGATGAACAGGAGCAAACAGACTGAGCGGAACTCTATCTGCCATCCCCTTGGACATGGTACAGGCTACCTTGCCTAAAGCCTTGAATTGTCTGTGTAGTTCAGTCTCTCCTAGCTCTTGGGGAGACCCTGACAAGTTATACAAAATTGGGGGAGGCCTATTATATAATATTTCACAGGGTGAGTACCCAGTACTCTTGGAGGGAGTACATCTGATTTTGAACAAAACTATAAAGGTAAGGCCTGCACCCATTTAAGACTCATCTCCTGACATAACTTGCTAAGTCCTAACTTTAGAGTCCTATTTGTGTATTCTACCTTTCCCAAACTTTGTGGTCTGTATGTCGCATGAAGCTTTTAGGTGATGCCTGAGGCTTGTGCTGTTTCTTGTACAACCTTAGCCATAAAGCAGGGCCATTGTCAGAGCCCATTGGAAGTGGCAGTCCAAACCTTGGAACAGCTTCTCAAGCAGTGTCCGCATCACTTCTCTGGCCATTTCAGTCGGGTGGGGTAGGCTTCTAACCATCTGGAGTAGGTGCACACCAGCACTAACAAGTGCTGGCAGCCTTGGGTTCGGGGCAGGGTAGAAGCCCTCTTTGCCTCTGCGTCTGCTCTGGCATTTCCTTTGGCTTCTCCTATTCCTCCCTTCTGGTGTCCTTGGCAGTGGGTTACTGCTATCTGCTTTGGTTTCCAAACTGCTTCCAGCAGCTGGAGAATGTCTCCTGTGTACGTGAGGTCCTCACCCTGGCTGTCAGGAGCCCCCTTTCCTTGTACATTGCCCATGGACTTGCAGAGTAAGAAAAGCAAAGTGGGAGTCAGTAAAAATGTTGGCTTTTTCCTTCACTGAGCTCTAGGGCCTCAGTTAGAGCCATCAGTTCCGCCCACTGGGCAGAGGTGCCTTGGGGTTGGGGCCATGCCTCTACAGTCTGTTAAAGTCACTGCTGCACACCCTGCTTGCCTTTCCCCTCGTGAGTTGACAGAGCTGCTTCCATCTACATAGAGCTCCTAATCTGGGGCTTTCATGCGTTGGTCTAACAGGCTAGCCCGCTGGAGTACTGGAGTCAAGCACTTCTAAGCAATCCTGCTACTGTCTCCCCTCCTCCATTGGGAGCAGTGTTGCTGGATTTAAAGTGGTACACACCTCTGTTGCCAGCCTCGGGTTTTCACAGAGTAAACTCTGGCATTGGCTGAGACAGGCTTTTGAGAGCCAATGTTGTTCTTTTGCATTCATCAGAGTTACTACAGCATGAGGTACCCGCACCCTCAAGTTCTGTCCCAAAGTCAATTTGTCTACCTCTGGCTGGATGACTTTCCAGATTCGGTAGCAAAAATCTTTTATTTTTCCTCTCTGGGGACAAGCCCAGGCTTGGGCACCTGCAAGTCTAGTTGTCCATTGTCAGCAAAAGATATAGTAGCCCTTAATTTGCTCAGAAGATTACATCCTAATAAAGGCATTGGACAGTCAGGCATGTCTAGAAACTGATGCATAACCACATGGCCTTCTATTGTACATTTACGGGGCAGGCAGAATGCCTGTTCTGCCTGTTTTCCTGCGGCTCCTACAATGTCCACCCTACGGTTGGAGAGTGGTGCTACTGGTCAAGTCAGCCCCTGTATCAATCAGGAAGTCCATCTGTTGGCCCCCTACCATTATACGGACCATAGACTCATCGAGGGCCTCTGAGTCTTGTCCTCAGTCCAAGAGGGATTCCCCAGCTATGCTGAACAATGTGTCTTCCCTTTTGAAGGTGGCTGGCAAGCACGCCTCCCCCTTGTCCTGGCTGGGACATTTATTTTTCCAATGACAGGTTTTCCTGCAGATGGCACATTGATCATGCCACAAGGGGGACCCTACCTGACTGTCCTTTCCTTTTCTTGTCTTTTTCTCATTTCCAAACCAGGGAGGCTTTACTTTGTCCTTAGGTTGGAGGGCAGCCACTATGAGCTTATGAGCTCAGCCTTTTTCTGCATTCAGCACTCACCTTCCCTTCTGGTGGCAACCTCTTTGTTGACATAGACCTTATTGGCTATTTCTAGGAGTTGGGAGATGTTCATCCCTGCAAAGCCCTCTAATTTTTGGAGCTTTCTTTTTATATCTCCTGCACTCTGGCTGACAAAGCCCATATTAACCATTTTCTGGTTTTCTGGACTTTCTGGATTAAAAGGAATATAGATCCAATAGTTCTCATATAACCTCTCATAAAAGTCACCCAGACTTTCGTCCTTTCTTTGCAAGGTCTCTGTCACTTTGTTGATATTAGTTGCCTTTTGGCTTCCCTTCCAGAGACCCTGGAGGAGAGCCTCCCTGTATCTCCTGAGCCATTTCAGCCCTCTTCATTTGGATCCTATTGGGGATCTTTCCCTGGTAATTGGGCCCTTAGATATTCCCGGGGATTTTGATATTCCTTAGGCATAAAAATCTTTCAATTTCAGTATCGGACCGGCAGTCCAAGAAACCCTTACCTTATCCAACATTTTAAACCTGTCCAGCCCAACCACATATAAAAATTTCCTTCACAGACCTTTTATAACTTTCTTAGAGTTTGTCTCCTTTTACTCATTTAGCAACAACCATCTTCATGACAAAGTTTTTCTTTCAATTTCTCTAAAAATGTATTTTCATGCCTTATTTTTTTTAACATACATGTTTAATTACATGCAAAATCTCTATATCAGTTAGCATCTATAACCCTCAGAACCTTGGTTTTTACTAACAATTGAGAAGCAAAAGTTAGCATTTACATTGGTGAATTTATAAACACATCTTGTAACCTTTAGAAGCATAAGTTTTGTTTGGTAATACCGCATATAGCATTATTTCTGAAGATGTTTATAAACAACTTTTTATCCTTTAAACCTTGGTGAAAACAAAAAGACTTTAAAACTTAAACCAGCCTTAGGGAAACATCTTCCTAGATCACATGGTCCTGAAAAGAGCTTGGGTTTTTATTTAAGCCATTAGCTTCTTAAAGTCAATTAAACAGTACATTCTGGCAGCACCATCCGGAGGCAGAGATGTCACTTTTTATATAAAGCACACATAGACATCAGGTCATAGGCATAAACAGAAGTGTCAACAGTTGCAAAGGCAGGATTTCCCTGTAGTTTTAAAGAACCTAAAACAAAAAGGGAGGGAGGGGCCTGGCCTTGGTGTCACCCATCCCAGCCTTCTAGCCTCTGGTGTCTTCCTTTAGATCCCAAGGATACACTTACATTCCTTAGATATGGGTGTCATGGTTACCTAGCCTCCCTGATTGCCTAAGTTTGCTTCGAATTTTTAATCCCGTGTCTTTAAAGTCCAGGTACGAAATGGTTCCTTTGCGTTGCCCTGGGAGGTGAGGGTGCCTGTATCCCAAATACCTCTGATGGTTTTTTTTTTCCCTCAAAGGCACATAATTCCCAGAGTGCTCGATCCCTCACAGGAATCAAATTGCATAAAATCTCTATGGGAGAGGGACTGGATTCCTGTGCCCCCGCCCCAAGCAACCAGGCAAGACTCAAGGAGTCTTCAACCTGGTCCTCTTTAAACCCTTCCAATTGGGGCACAGAAGGGGTGCCTTGCTTATGCCTTGATACCCACTCTGGAGGCTGATCAGACTGTAGACCCTCCAAGCGGGGAGGGAACCTGGTGCCTAAGACAAAAGGAATAGATTTGCGGTGGGAAGGTTACCAGTGCCCGTAGTCTGGGGGCAGGGAATAAGCCTAGACTTTCTCCAAGAATCCATAGGCCCAGTACCTTAGACAGAGGGGCCTTCCTGCCATGAAGATTCTTCTGGAAATTTCCCAGAGTATCTCCTCCCTTCATCGGAGCCGCAAGACAGACAAAGGGTGGGTGCCTCCAATGGAGACCATACAGATGCTTTCCTGGCCTTGTCCCTCATGGGAACTTAGGCACATCTTGGCTAAGGTGTATAAACCCCAGGCCAGGTCACAATGGGGTGAGTCACCATTGTGCCTTATGATGTTGCTATGGAAATGTAGGTTTAGGTCCATTCTGACCCCTTAGCCATGTGGCCATGGAGCCACAGATATGTTGTAGTCACACACATAGTCATTCAGAGGTTAAAAACAGTGCTTCCACCTGCCCTGGGAAGGTCTTTTAGTGCCTTTTCCTCCCTGGGAAGGTCTTTTAGTGCCTTTCCCAGCCCTTGGAAGGTCTTTACCTGGCAGCCTTTCAAGGAGATCGGGGAAACAAGTGTTGGGACATAGTAATTTCATAATCCCCTGTGAATCTTAAAGTTTTTGACCGTCGTGGCCAGGGGAGTAGGTTTTCCCTGTGAACCCCCCATTCCTCTGCCACAATAGAAAACTATCATGCCGCACAAAGTGTCAGGGGAAAAGGTTGGGGAACTCTGGAGGGGATGTCACTCACTTCATTCATTCCCCTCTGGGTGATATTGGGCCCTCTTGGCTTATGGCAGGCTGATAAAGCCATCAGCATGCAATCTGCCTCTTAGCCTAGGAGGCACCCTATGGAACATTTGCTTTGGCCCTGTGGGAAGGGGTCAGAACCGCCTTCCTGGTGTTCATCTCACTCACTTAGCGTTCTCTCTCCCTTTCACACAACCTCCCACCATCCCTAACCTGTCCTGTGGAGAGTGATTAGCCGCCATTCCTAACCTATGGAGGACAGTCAGTTGCTCTCTGGAGGGTGATCAGGCCTCCCTTCTGCCTAAGGGGCAGGACCTCAGGTAGCTACCCTTGCCTGGTCTTTCTTTACCGTGGCTCTGATGTACCCCCAGTTTTCTCATTCCTTCATTATCTGATCCTTGCTGGGACCAGCAGATGGGGTTTCCCCTTCCATCCTGTGAGGCGTCCACATGGGGCAGTCCCTGGTGTGCCCTCATTGGGTGCGTCTACAGGGCAGTTCAGGAACTCCCCAGTGGGGTACCCCCAAGTCTACCAAATGCAGGCATCTTTCCTCCACGCTTCCTGGCCAGTGCACCAGAAATCTATTACAGGAAGTGACACCCAAGGATATCAGATGCTCAGACAACTCTTTAGATAGAGGAAGGAGGTTTTATTAGCCTGCGGAGTACGCAGGGCTAGCAGCACCTAACATGAGCTCCCCACAGTTAGATTCTCACCGCTTATATACATTTGAACATGGTTTTTAAACTTTTTTCCCAAGGGTCCCACATGTTTCTCATGACTCAAGGTGGGGAGGGGGTAAGGGGCAGACCTTGCACCTGGGTTTCTGAGAACTGTTTGTTCTCGGCCTTGATTTCTATAATTGCTGGCCTTTCTGAGACTCAAGGACTTTTTATCTCCTGTCCTTCTGTTTGCAGGAGTCTCCAGGAGGCCCCACCTTCTGTAATCTTTTGAAATTCTTTCTCTCTTAAAAGTACATAAGTAAATAACACTTCAAATGGGCCTGCAGATAATTAAAATTGAGTGACTTGATTCTTTTAAAAAAAATATTCCAAGTAATTCTTTAAAAGCTTAAACCAAAGCTTGGGAAGCTAATTTTTGAGTGGCTAAGGTTTCTTTTTTCTTTTCTTTCAATTTAGGGGAAATTAATACTTTTTTTTTTAAGGTATATTGTTTTTGAGAGAGAGAGAGAAGGGGGAGGGCCCAGAGCAGTCTCCATATTTGCACGTCATTGGTTTTCTACATAGTTTAATTCAGGGCTGCTCAGGGCAGGAACCGGGCTAGGGGCCTCCCACGTGGAGCTCACCCCAATGAGAACTAAACTGGGAGTATACCCCAGTTCAGCATATGGGTCCGCACGGGCCGGGACTTGATCCTTGGACCCTGGGGCTGCAAGACCAAGCGCTCAACCCTCCGAGCCATCCCAGCATCCCTGAAATTAATCTTAATTGTTATAGTTTCAAGTTTTTTTTAATTGATAATGCCCATTTAATAAAAACTTTCTCAAATAATACAAATTTAATAAAAGTAAGCCTCTGTGTCACTCTTGACCCCAGTCCTCAAGTCCCCCCAAAATAGCAACTGCTTCCTATAGAAGCATATAGGATAAAATTTTGTAACTTGCTTTTTAAAAAAAAAATTGAGAAAATTATATATTCACACGCATTTTCAGAAATAATACAGACAGAGCCCTTGTATGCTTTGCTTTAGTGGAAACATTTTGTACAACTGCCAGGGTGTTGGCATTGATACAATCCACTAATTTTATTCAGGTTTCTTGTGTCTATGACTGCGTATTCAATTCTATACAATTTTATGACTTGTGTAGGCTCCTGTATCTATCATCACCAATCAAGATACTGAATAGTTCCAACACTACAAGAATCCTACCTGGTCCTCTCTTATAACTGCACTCACCGCCCACCTGTCCCTCCACTCCCCTGTGCTCCAGCAACCACTAATCTGTCCTACATTTCTAAAATTTTGTCAGTTCAAAATGTTATATAAATGGAATCATAATGTCATAAAACCTTTGGTGCCTGTTCCTTAAAAACAAATTAATGTCTTGTTATAGCTGTATGCGAGTAGTATTCCATTTGGGGGGCATACTTAATAATTTATATAATCTACATTAATGGGCACTTATATAAGTTTTGCTGTTATAGAAATGCAAGGAGTGAATATCTGCTCTATGTGTATGCAAAGTCAATAGCAAAAATTGTAGCCATGCAATTAAGGAGCTAGAATATGAGTGACTTTTTGATAGGAATTTCCAAATTTTTCTCAGAAAGTAGTTTTTCCAGTGTACATTTTTAATAACCCTGTATAATAATACTTATTTCCCCATAATGCCACCTATAGACTATATAATAACACATTTTAATCCTTCACAAAGTATTTGTAATCACCACTTGTATGTAGTAATTATGTTTTACAGTTTGCTGGGTGTTATATTTGGGCTAAGTGTAGATTAGTTCTCATGACTTGAATATTGCAGGGGAAGTTGCAGGGGAATATTGCAAAAAATAGTTGTGTAATATTTAAGCATATTATTGGAAAATTTCAGTAATCAGTGAAATTTCAGTATCATCAAAACTTTGGAAATGGGCCTGTAATACTTAGTGATGAGGTTTGGATTATAAGAAGTTATTGTGTAGAGATTAATGTTCTTAAACAGACTAATTTCCAAGCATAAGTAGGGTTCCATCAAGTTTATTTAATTATTTTAAAATAATACAAGTTGACTTGATGGAAATATAAGTCAGGAAAAAAATTATGTTTATTTCAGACCTCGTTTTGAAATGCTGATGTCTCCTTCAATAGAAGTTAACCCCATGAAAGGAACTTGAGGGAAGTGAGATAGCAAGGGAGATTCCCCCCAAGAAAATCAGTAATTTCTGAACTTCGTATTCATTTGTTTGTTTTTGCTCAAATTTTTTAAAAGATTTATTTTTATTGTTTTTGACAGAGGGAGAGACAAAAGACAGAGAGACAGAGAGAAGGGGGAGGGCCCAGAGCAGCCTCCATAGTTGCACATCGTTAGTTTTAGACATAATTTCATTCTACAGGTGGGTGCGGGGCTACGCAGGGTGGGAACAGGGCTGGAGTCCTCCCACATAGGAGGTGCACCCCAGTGAGAACTGAGCTAGAGGCACACCCCAGTTCAACATATGGGTGAGTCTGCATGGGCTGGGGCTGGAATTTGATCCTTGGACCACAGGGCTGCAAGATGAGCTCTCAACCCACTGAGCCATTCTGGCACATTTTTGCTCAATTTAATATTGCCTGGGAACATAATTATGTTTAATTTTATAGCAGTTCTAAGAATGGTTGCTTTTTTTTTTTAAGATTTATTTTATTGTTTTGACAGAGAGATAGACAGAGAGAGGCAGAGAGATGGGGGAGGGCCCAGAGCAGTTTCCATAGTCATATATTATCAGTTTTCAACATAGTTTCATTCCACATAGGTGGGCAGCGGGCCAGGCAGGGTGGAAACTGGGCCAGGGGCCTCGCACATGGGAAGTTCATCCTGGCAAGAACTGAACTGAGGGCCTCCCACATGAGAAACACACCCCAGTTCAGCATATGGGTCCACATGGGTGGGGCTGAAATTCAAGCCTGAGACCCTGGGACTGCAAGGCAAGCACTTCACCTGCTGAGCCATCCTGTCTTACCCTTAAGAATGTTTTGATGTACAGTGAATGGAAATATATTACTTTAGGAGTTAGATACTGAACATGTCTAGGATTAGTTTAAGATGTTTAGTAAACTTTCAGTAATCACTTTTAAAATATCTTTAAGGTGCTTTGCACTACTAAGTACTCAGCAAATACTGATACAATAAAATGGATGGATTCAGCAGCAAGTTGATATCCTGAATACGTAGAATATAAGTTAATGGAGGGCATGTTGTGACTTTCAGATAGAGGATATCCTGTTCTCTGTATGTATGTGTCATTAGTAATCTTCCACTTCAATCTCTGTGAGAGTCTGTTTAAGGATTGGTACACTGTGTTAAAATTAGATTGACCTCAAATGTACAGAGGAACTCTGCCTTTTAAAATAAAATAACTAAGACCTTTCACTCTCAGTGAAAAATTAGAATAGCAAGTTGACTTGTCTTGTTTAGCTTCTCTGTTACTGTTTATATTTTGTAAGAAGCCAGGCCTGAAATTCTAGAATTGGGAAGCCAGGTGGCTCAGGGGGTTAAGTGCTTGCTTTGCAGCCCTGGGGACCAAGGATCAAATCTTGGCCCTGGCCCATGCAGACCCACATGCTGAACTGGGGTGTGCTTCCCATGCCGGAGGCCCTCAGTTCTGTTCTTGTCCCCTGGCTCGGCCCATGGCTCAAGGCACTGAGGGGGCGTGCCTCCCATGTGGGAGGCTGCTGGCCCAGTTATCACCCTGCATGGCCCCCACCCACCTGTGTGGAACGAAACTATGTCGTAAACTGATGATATACAACTATGGAGACTGCTCTGGACCCTCCCTCTTCTCTCTGTCTCTCTCTGTCTCTATCTCTTTCTGTCAAAACAATAAAATAAGTCTTAAAAAAAATAAACCTTTAAAAAAATAAAAAAAGTTAGAATTGTTTTCAATCCAACTTAATCCTCTTGCTTATTCAAATTAATGTTGCATGATTTTATGACTATTCCCGTTTGCTGCTACAGAAGGATTAGGGCTTATTAAAATAAAATGATGGAGGAAGGACCTTTATAAAATAATATGTATGTAATACCACAGTGCCAAACCTGGATTTCAGAAATAGGACATAATTGTGAAAGAAACAAAAATTTCAAACTACATTTTTTGGCATCAGGATTGATTTTCTGCCATCGGGTTTTTGGGCTTTTCATGTGCTGAATTCTGTGGGTTGTTATATAGCTATCTCTCTCAAATCCATAAGCCTGAAAAGACCACCATTAAATTTCCTTAACACAGTCTTGGATCATTCCACTTCCTAGATGTTCGCTGTCTAGTGTGGTAACCAGTAGCCACATATGTGTAAGTTTCAATTAATTTAAATTAAGTAAAAAAAATTGTAGTGGCTAGTGGTTACCACATTTGACAGCTCAGATAGAGAATGTTTCTATCACTGCAGAACATGCTTTTGTGCAGCACTGGCTTAGATTGAGAGTGAGGATGGTAGTAAGAGAGTTCTGTGCTGGCTTCACGAATTGTTCTTAGGTATAAGTAAGGGAAGCTAAAACTTGGTACTTAGTTCCTAAAAAGGTAATGTGTTAACTAGATGTTACTTTTCTTACTCTTCTTACTGCTTTTTTAGTGATTTGAGGTCACTGAATTTTGAAACAGCTCCATTGCCAGCAAAGAAATGGGCACTTGCTACACGAAGGTTTACAGCCTTTCTTTTCTGTTGTTTTCTTCCCACAGCTGCTGGGCATGCTGTGTGCATGCATCGTGTTGTGCAGAAGGAGTAGAGACCCTGCTTATGAGCTCCTCATCACCGGTGGGACCTATGCATAGCAGAAACCTCAAGCCTGAGCTTTCTAGTCCTGTTCTGATTTGGAAGGTGAATTGAGCAGGTCTGCTGCTGTTGGCCTCCTGAGTTCATGTAGTTAAAGCACAGGTACACAGGCGTTGGACAGAGCAGCTCAGCCTATTCACCTATTCACCTGCCTGTGACTTTTCCCTGTTGTAGCTGACTCTTCATGTCCCTAACTTTTAAAGTACGGCGCTGTATGGTCTAAGTTCAGAACCATTTGCAAGTTGTGTAGTGTGGTAGAATTAAAGGAGGACACTACCTCCAAGCAGTAATGAGACTGCTGCCAAAACACTGCTGAGTCCTGTCAGGCTTCAGTGACAACTCCTGGCCAAAGGTTTTTTGGGGGAGGGCGAGTTAACACCAGATGCTACCCCTCGTCAGTGTCCTTTGAAAAACTATATACTGTAGTCCAATAAGATGGCTAAAGTAGATTTTAGAATCATACAGTGTATGTCTTGGTTCATCTTCAGAATCAGACTGATCTTCGTAACAGTTTTTTAATCAAAGCTGGCTTTATAGGAGGAGTATAATATATGCACTACTGTTTTAAAACAATGAGTGAGTGTGTGATTGAGTCTGTCCATCTAAACTCATTAGAAATAATGTACCCATGTCGACTAGCAAAATAGTATGTAGATGTGGTCTAGTTGTAAATAGAAAAATCTAATACAATAAACTCCGTATCACCCCTCACCCCATGGTTTTTTTTTAATTGTTAAATTTATTGGGGTGACATTGGTTGGTAAAAATTACATCGGTTCCAGGTATACAATTCTACAATGCATCATCTTTGTGTTGCATATGTGCTCACCACCCAGAGTCAGTTCTCTTTCTATGAGCATATGTTTGCTCCCACCTCCTCCCCATCCTACTCCCCCGCCCCTTACCCTCAGGTAACCACTAAACTTCTGACTGTGTCCATGAGTTTTTGTTTCTTT
Organism: Craseonycteris thonglongyai; assembly: GCA_004027555.1. Classification (NCBI taxonomy): domain Eukaryota; kingdom Metazoa; phylum Chordata; class Mammalia; order Chiroptera; family Craseonycteridae; genus Craseonycteris; species Craseonycteris thonglongyai. Next base: position 52,234 of record PVKE010003697.1, on the reverse strand, counting down.
TTTTCTTTTAGTTTTATATTCTACCTATAAGTGAGGTCATATGGTTCTTGATTTTTTTCGGTCTAACTTACCTCGCTTTAATATGGTGATCTCAAGGTCTGTCCATCAACATGTAAATTTTAATTATTTGGGGGTACTTCAATCACAGAACAGCAGTGTAATGTTTTAAATGTTGGTGCCATCCACAGTTCATTATGTTTTGCAATGCTTTAATTATAGGTGTTGCCAAAATCTATAGAGGCCATGGTATTCAAAAACCTCAGATACTTTTCAGTCTAGTCTTACCTATAAATACGGAGATTCTACTGTGGGCATGGTGGCCACTATGCTGCTGTCCTTACCTTCACAGCCTGTGGAGTCCTGGTATAGCAGACATATACAGAAGCACATCATTTCCATACATTGCAGTGATTGTAGTGGCAAAAGAATGGAACCCCAAAGGAGGTACCCAGAGGGGTCAGGGGCAACCTTCTGGAAGAGAGGCTGGAGAGATGTGAAGTGGGGGAGTGTTTAGGGAGCTATCTGGAGCTGAAGATACAAGGCTGGGAAAAGCAGCAGAGCCTGGGCCCTCCAGGGTCTTACATGACATTCTGTGGGGGATGAGACTTCACTAATAGGTAGAATCAGCCGTGTGTGATGCGAGTGGACCTGTTGTAGATGTCCTTGTGTTAGAGAGGACGAATTGGAGGGGGTGTCACTAGGCTTCAGTGAGGTAGCTATGCTGGTTCAGGGGAGAGTGTGGAGTCAGGCACTCACTGATCGTGGATTTCGGGAGTTTAGGGGTTGTAGGGAGAATGGAGGAATTTTATCATTGATTGGATATGGGACGGAGAGGAAGGGGAGAGGAAGAAAGAAGTCTAGGATAAGTCTAGGTTTCTGGCTCTGTCAACTGAGAAGACAGAATTAGTCACAGAGGTATGGAGCAAGTAAGGACCACATCTAGGATCATGAGTTCACAGTCAGTGTTGGACCTGTCAGTTTTGAGGTACTAGAGTATTGTGCAAGTCTTACATGCCTGAAAATGGAGATGTGAGAAAGAGGAGTAAACACTAATCTAAACAGTAATGATTTCAGAGAAGTAGCAGTTCTGATGTGCCCCACTGACCCAGCCCACCTCTTGTCCCTGTGTGTTGCATGGCGGGCAAGAATGTTCTACTTGTGCTCATGCCTTGCACAGCCACTGTCCCAGCCCAGCCCTGCCTCTCCCCCTGCTTCCAGTTTTCGGCATGTACTTTTTGGTGGCTCTGCTGTCACAGTTGGGAGCTGAAGTGAGCAGTGTCTGGACTGGGATGTTGGTTGCTTCTGATTTCTGCATGACAGAACTGAGCCTCTAGAGTAGGAAAATGTACCAACTGCTAGTGCACTCCTTTAACTTGTCCAATAGATTAATTCCACACAGCACTCCTTCATGCATTCCTCTTGGTTTGCCTGGTGAAAGGGCAGCTTCCTCCCTGGTGCTCTGGAAGCTAGACCCATATTGACGATGTTAGCAGTGAAGCCAAAAAGATGGGGGATGGTTGCTCTGGGGCCGTGGAAGCATTTCTGTTCCTACCAGATTTAAACTGTATGTAATACCTGGTATAGTCCTGGAAACACTTGTTTTCTTTTGCCTCGAAACCACTGGATGGGAAATCCATCAGTGTTGGCCAGGGCCATACAAATTCAACTTCTATCTGCTTAACGTCTCCAGAGTCTCTGCCATTCCGCATGGAGTTGAAACAACGAGTCTGCATTGCCCTGGAACCCTGTCCCTTGCTGCTTATTCTTCAGAGGGCAAAAGAGCCACTTACTGTGTCTGGGTTTGATGACTGAGCTCTCCGAGCATTGTGCTAGTGTTTCCCACTCCTGTCTGCAGTTCAGAATCACTTGGGGGGGCACCTTTGAGACTAGATGTCTGCATCCCAGAGCCTCAAAGTGGCCTGGAGTCCTTCAGAGCACAGTGATGGCCGAGGGCCACTGTTGTAGCCTGTTGTCTTTTTTTTTAATTTTTTTTTTAAAGATTTATTTTATTGATTTTTGACAGAGAGAAACAGAGACAGAGAGAGATAGAGAGAAGGGGGAGGGCCCAGAGCAGTCTCCATAGTTGACATTAGTTTTCCATATAGTTTCACACCACAGGCGGGCACAGGGCTGCGCAGGGCAGGAACTGGGCCGGGAGCCCCCCACATAGGTCCCGGCAAGAACTGAACTGGGGGCACTCCCCAGTTCAGCATGTGGGTCTGCATGGGCCGGGCCGGGATTCGATCCATGGTCCTCGGGGCTTCAAAGTGAGCGCTTTACCCGCTGAGCCATCCCAGCTTTCCCGTCTTTTTTTAGAAGTCAATTTTCTATCTATCTTTTTTTTTTTAGAGAGATTTATTTTATTGTTTGAGAGAGAGAGTGAGAAGGGGGAGGGTCCAGCGTAGTCTCCATAGTTGTACATCATTAGTTTTGACATAGTTTTCATTCCACACGGGTGGATGTGGGGCCATGCAGGGCAGGAACCAAACTGGGGGCCTCCCACATGGGAAGCATGCCCCAGTTCAACACATGGGTTTGCATGGTCCAGGGCTGGGACTCGATCCCTAGACCTTGCAGTTGCAGGCACACACTCAACCTGTTGAGCTATCCTAGCATCCCCGAAGTTAATTTTCCTTGGAAATAATCTGTTACAGAAAAGTTGCAAGAATAAGCATGTTACATATAAGTCCCAATTATCTTTTACTGAGATACACCTATTAACACTTTGCCCTATTTGATTTGTCATTTGGGATCTCCCATGTGCTATCTTTCAGAACATACCTCATGGCCCTTTACCCCTAATACTTCAATGGGTATTTCCTAAAAATCTCTGACAGCCACAGTACAGTTAGTTATCAGACTCAGTGCATTTACCACTTTTACCTACCATTCTCATTCCAGTTGCTCTAATGTCCTTCATAGCAATGCTCCTCCAGTTCTGGGTCTGATCAGGTGTTAAGAGTTAGTTATCATGCCTCTGTTCTCCTTTAATCTGGAGTGTTTCTATCGCTTTGTCACTTATGACAAACAGTTTGGAAGAACACATTTCATTTTTTTAAATGATTTTTATTTGGGGTTTATACATGATTCCTCTAATTTGTTAGATTAGCTTTTGCATTCCAGGTGGCTGGAACACTGCCTGTGTCCTCTCAGCGCATCACAATATCATCTGCCCTTCATGGTGACGTTAATTTTGTGTTAATTTTGACCACCTGGTGTATCATTCCGGGACCAGTGAGGTTTGGAACATATAAACAGGAAAAATTTACTATAAATAGTTGTTAACTGTAAAAGATTGGTTAGCTACTAGTAACTAAGAGGGGTAAAAACAAAACAGAACAAAAAGTCCCAAACATCTAAAGCAGCTTAGTAGAAAACAGCTACCACTTTGAGGGTCAAGGGAAGAGAGGGCTAGGAAGGAACGTGAAAACTCAGAAGAGGGGCCTGCAAGGCTGAAGTCAGACTGAGGAGCGGACCTGCCCTGTGAGCAGAATACACTCATTGAGGTTCCTGCTCCCGAGTTGTGAGGACAGGGCTGCCCCTGCGGAGGCTGCTGCAGGGACCCGTGCCAGACCAGGGCAGAAATGGTCAGCCTTGCTGTTCCCCTCAGAGCCCCTCATTGGCCAACAGGCAAAGGCGAAGTGGATGTTGCAGAGTCCCAGCTTTGCTGAGGCAAGGAAGGGAAAGGAAGGGCAAGTTGAGCTAGGAGGCAGCACATTTCATACCTGGTATACCTGAGCATGGTGGTTTCTACCTTCTCCGCAGAATAGTCACAATTTTCTCCCAGCTCATAAGTGATCTCTAGAGACATACTATAAGACTATATATATATTCTGTCCTCACCACACTTCCCCACAGACTTAGCAAATACTGCTGGTTCTGGCCTGATTCCATCTTTACTATGATTGTAAAATGCTGCTTTTCCTCAGTTACCAGTCCTCCTTCCCTTCTCCCCCAGTGATTTATTTTTAAGTCTATATTCATTATGGACTGATAGATGCCCACCTTTTCCCAATGGATTATAATTCATTACTGTCCTTTTTGTTTTGTTTTGGTTCTCATGATAGTTTCAGATTTGGCTGATGGGAACCCCTTTAAGTTGCCTTGTGTATCCCAACCACTTTTTAGCATTTCTGTAATTTTTGACATAAGATGTTCCATGCTCATTTTGTACCTGCTGTGCCTCAGCCCTGGAATCCCTGTTTCTCCGAGGAGCCCTCGTCTCTCACACTAGTTGTGCTTATTGCTACTGTGGTATCTTTGCTTCTCCTAGTAGAGCTTGTCTTAGTCCCTTAAATTTTTTAAACAAAAGTTAATAGTGCTCAAAAATGTAAACTGTACAGATACCTATAAAGAAAAAAGTACCCATAGGTAAACAAGCTTAGAAGTGGTATGCATCCTTCCAGATTATAGTTAACCCTTGAGCAACACTGGTTTGAACTGTGTGGGTCCACTTATATGCAGATTTTTAAAAAATATACGAGGGCTGTTTGGAAAAAATTCAGCCATCAGTGCCTCTTTTTCATATTACATGGCTGGATACTTTCACGACAGTGCTCCTGTATATAGCCAGCCTTCTGTATCCCTGGGGTTTGCTTCCACAGACTCAACGAACCCCAGGTTGAAGACAGTACTTTCAATCTGTGGCCGTAGAGGGCTGACTGTGTGCATTATTCTACAGCAGTGGTATCTAACCTTTTGGCTTCCCTGGACCACACCGGAAGAAGAATTGTCTTGGGCCACATGTAAAATATACTAACACTAATGATAGCTGATGAGCCAAAAAAAATCTCACAATATTTTAAGAAAGTTTACGAGTTTGTGTTGGGCTGCAAGCAGCCCATGGGTTGGGCTGTGGGTTGGACAAGCTTGTTCTATATTATCTTACGTAAGGGACTTGAGTGTCCTCAGATTTTGGTATCCATGGGGCGTTCTGGAACCGGTGTCCTGCAGATACTAAGGGACTAGTCAAATTTAGGGGGGAGTCAAAAGTGGATTTTACTTGGATTTTCGATGTTGGGGGAGGTCGATACCTATAACCCCACCACCACTACCACCACCCCTTGTTCAAGGGTCAACTGTTATTTTCTCTACATATGCAAAAATAGACTTACCGGTACAGTTTTTGGTTTTGCTTTTTACTGTTAATCTGAATAATGTTCTACAAGGTTCACTTTTTCTCTTGACAACATAGTATGGTACTGTTTCTGTGTCAGACTGTAGAATTTGCCATTCCTTTTTGTTAGCTGTATGGATGTACTATTACCATGACTAACCAATGTACGAATGGGCATTCAGGTTGATGCCAGCTGCTCTGCAGTGAGCACCTCCATGTACATGTTGTTAGGTTTTTTATTGAGATGAGTCACATAACATAAAAGTAGCCATTTTAAAGTGAACAGTTTAGTGGCATTCAGTACATTCACAATATGCAACCACCTTCTCTATCTAGTTTCAATTTGCACAGAATTACTGCCCTCATTTTGCTGATGAAGAAATTGAGGTCCAGAGAAACTGACTTTCCTAAGACGACATGAAGCAATATGAGCATGGATCCAGACCTTAATGTTCTGACTTCAGAGGCTGGGCTTTCCCTCCTCATCCCTCCTGTCTTTGAGCAGATTTCTTATCGGGAAGAGGGCTCCAGTATTATTAGCCCCTATTCTGGTGCCATCCCCTTTGCTGGGAAAGCTGCCCATGTGATTGTGTCCCAGCAGCTAGGTTGTGACCTGGTGCACAGAGACGAGAGCTGCAGAGGCACTGGATCTGACTTAGACTCGTCTGTTCTTTTTCCTTTCTGGTATAAATTGTGACCCAAGAGTTGCTTTCAGTTCTGTTTGGCCGCCTGCATGGAGCGTAGGCAATATTATCTAACACTAATACCCATCACCTTATAGGGTCCATAGACACTGTGGCCCCTGTCAGGGATGATGACAAATATCTAGGCCAAAGGTTTCTAAAAAAATCTTTGCAGTCAGATGGAATGCGCAATCAAGATGACAAGGTATCTTCAAGAAATAAGTAAAGGTGAAAGATGTGTATGATCTGATTAAGAAATAAAACAATTATTGAAAAAAATAAGCAGCAAGTATAAAAAACTAAAAATCTTAAAATTAAATAGGGAAAGTCAGGATGGCCCAGCAGGTTAAGCACTTGCTTTGCAGCTCTGGGGACTAAGGATCGAATCCCGGCTCCGGCCTAAGCAGACCCACATGCTGAACTGGGGTGTGCTTCCCATGTGGGAGGCCCCCAGTTTGGTTCTCACCCCTGGTTCGGCCCCTGGCCTGAGAGGGTATGCCTCCCATGTGGGAGGCCCCCAGCCCAGTTCCTGGCCTTTAGTGACCCCTGCCCACCTGTGTGGAATGAAACCATGTTGAGAACTGGTGACGTACAACTATGGAGACTGTTCTGAGCCATCTCCCTTCTCCCTGTCTCTCTGTTTCTATCAAAAACAATAAATCTTTTTTTAAAAAAAGAATAAGTAAAGCACTGTTACCTAACTTCTCTTTTCTTTCCTCTTAATCTGCAGATACATGACCTGCCCCTGGTGGTCAGCCTACTTGGCTGCCCAGCCTATCCTGGTCCCTACTCCTCCACCTCCACCTCCCAGTCCCCCTGTGGGGTTCTGGGCAATTCTCAAGGCTCAGCTCAGAAATCATTACTTGTCTCCTTCCTTTTCATTCTTTCCACTTCTCTGTCACATCCCGTGAATTACTAAGTCCTATTGATCCATTTTCCTCATTCTAGAATTGCTCTGTAGCCCAGTTGCACTTCTCAGACAAGCCAATCTCCGTGTTGGACAGCCTGCAGCTTGTCTCTGGTCCCACTCTTGCCCTGCTCACGGTCTGTCATAGATCAGAGGTGTTACAGTGTCTTTGCACCCCTCCTGGGATCTGGGAACTCAGAGTACCCCTTTATATTAGTACCCCTCCATTGTCAAATACAGTGCTAGTCACCCAGAGTCATCACAATACCTTGACTGAATTACTTCTGGGGCTGCCCAACAAGTCATACCCAGCTGTCCTTGGCAGCATTTCTGGCCCCATAGTAGGCCTGACTTTTCCTTCAGAGTTTAGGACCAAGCGTCAGGTTACATTTTTCTCTCCTAACATTAGATGTGGGTGTTTGCTCAGTTCTCCTGTAGGATGTGCTTTAGGAAGGAAAATGACATTTCAGGAAGGGTTTCAGCCTCAGGCTGATATTTTCCAGAGGCCCTCTTCCTACCCAGGCTGCCACACACACACTGGTGGAAGCAGTGGTGGGTAACAGCCACAGAGGACTGGCATTGTCCACAGCTCCAGAACCCTGTTTACAGGGCCCTACCATGGGGCTGCCTCATACCTCTGCTTGGCCCCAGCTTGAATGCTTTGTAGACTTGTGAGGTGCCCACACACCTGAGACAGGGGTGAGAGGCCACAAGTCAATGGCATTTCCCTCCTGAAAGAAGAAAGCCCACCCCCTTCTTGTACCAGATGTCACGTTTGTTTAATCACACCTACTTTTTTGTGCAAGTGATGAAGATGAGGTCATGAAGATGGACATATATAGGAGCAACCCCCTCCTTGCCCTCCTCCTAGGGCAGAGCTTGGTCAGAGGTCTCATTTTTGCCCCTGTGCCATCTGCAATTTGCCTGGGCATGAGAGATGGTCCTCCACATGGCTGCCAGGCACATAGCCAGCCAGGCACAGCCAGGGCCGGAGGGAAGCCACAGGTCTACTGCAGGCTTCCATGGGTGTCATGAGTCCCCTGTTGGTGGAGATGTTGAAGGTAATGGTGCCCAGGGCCCAATCCCCAGGAGTGATACGGAGGGCATTGTCCCTGAGTCTCTTCTAAGTGTTGGGGAGTTCAGTGATGGCCCTCTGTCACACAACCTTTTGCTTGCCCCTTGTGAGGTGAACAGAAGCAGAAGTGGAAAGGAGCCCTCTCTTCTGGCACAGCTTCCCTGCTTCCTTGTCTTATCTGAGGCCATCTGTTCCATAAGCCACGTGATTGCTCTGCACATCAGGACATTTTCCTGTACTGTCATTAACTTTTGGGGCTTTTTGGTCCCCTCTACTGAGTCAAGAGCTCCTTGAGTAAAGCAAGAGACTGAGGCTTTACTTACCTTGCTGTCATAGGGAGCGGGACACAAAGCTTTATGAATGAGCAAGCAAAGTAATTAACAGAGAAAAGGGACAGTAACACGCTCAACAGTGTCAAGTGTGCCCAGTGGAGGAGAACCATGTATCTCCTACCCCACCTCCTACCGTTTGTCCAGCTGTGATTGGGATGGGGGCTGCTGGCCTGTTGTGCTGGCAGAGTGCTGGGGCTCCCACAGGTGAGTGTGGGGGAGGCCAGGACAGGACCTATGGGTTCCTGTGGTCTATCTCCTGTATAGCCACTCCTAAAGTCTTGGGTATGGGTGGAGCCTACCATGACTGAAAGGCCTGGGCCAGTAGTAGAAGTTATAGTTTTGGGGGCCTGCGTCCAAAGAGAAAGGCCTGAGAGCATCAAGAACAGGAGAGTGTGGCCAGCTCTGTGTACAGGGTCAGCCTATACATGCCCTGAGCCCCTTCCTGGGCAGGTTTGACCATGCTTGGGAGGAGTTGCACAGGAGTCAGGGCGCTTCCCTGGGTCCTAGCAGGGTCTGGGAGACAGACTCACTTGACCCATTCCCCTCTCAGCCTGTTTCCCCGACTCCCCACCATGGCCCTTCTACCTCCAGCAGCCGATCTATTTCCTGCCCCCAGAACGTTCCAGGCATTCCTACCTCACGCCCACACACCTGCCTGGTCCTGACGCTTTTTTCCCCTCATGTCTGTCTGCTACTACCTATCCAGCCAGCCGAGCCCCCTTCGCCCCCTGCCCCCTCTTTCCTGACCTCTGTGGTCCTCCTCCCATTGGCCCAAGTGTGAATGTGTCTCCCTGATAGTGCGGGAGTCCCCAGGGACTGCAGCCAACCTTGGGACAGACCCTGTGGGGCCTCAGTGACAGCACTGGAAGCTGGCAACTCGTCTCCCAGACTTTTCTCCTCAGGCCTTTGCCTCTGAATTGAGCACTGGGACACAGGGCAGGAGAAAGAATGCACTCCTTTATTCCCTGCAGGAGAGACCGCCGGCACCTGGGTGAATGGGGGTTGGTTAGGATCTTGGGGTCCCCAATCCTGTGGAGATGGAGGCCCTCCTGGCCCCACAGATAGGGCAGGTCCAGGTAGGGGGTGCTGCCTCTTCCTCAGAGCTTCTCCAGGTAGGAGCCAGGAACAAAGCCACGCTGCCCGTTCCGTTCCACTGTCCACCAGCCATCCTCCCCTTCCAGGATGACCTCCAGGATGTCCCCCGCAGAAATGTCCAGCTCGTCAGAATTCTTGACAACAGAATGCAAGTCCATCATGCTGGAGGGGCCTGCGGGGAGGATCTGCTCGCCCCCCACCCTCAAGCTGTAAATCTGAGCTTGTCTTCCAGGTGGGTTGTCAGCTGAGACATGCCCAGCCTCCTGGGGCTGCTGAGGCCTCTGGGTGAAGGCAGCCCTTGGAGACATATAGAGTGTGGGGTGCCCCATGGGACTCTTCCTCCTATCCCTTGTCCCCAGTTTGTCATTATGGGCCTCCCACAAACCTGGGCTTCCTCTCGCTTCACATCTCTGCTGCCCTTCTCCCACTCTCTGCTCCAGACACAACAGTGACTTTAGCAAGTCGGACCAGGTGTGTTCGCCATGCCCAAGCCCAAGCCCAAGGGGTGTCTTCATTCCAGGTTCTCAACCCCTCCCCACCCAAGCTGGGGAGCTCCCCTGAGCTTCCTCAACCCCACTAACCCTGTCACAAGCAAACCATCCTCTTCCTGCCCTGTCCCTCCTGCCAGGGGCTTTGGGCTTTGGCAACCAGTGAGTCTGTTGTGCCCCTCGCCCAGTCCTGAGTGGGTGCATGGCTTCAGTCCAGGTGGATATGGGGTCTGGCTCTGCACCTCTCACCTCAAAGGACTCTGGGGATCTCGGCACAGCTGCCTGGTCACCCCTTCTCTCCCTATGGACTTCCGAAAACCAAACCCGGCACAGCTGAGACTCACTCTGGCCATCAGTTGTTCTTGGCACCCATGGCCATGGAGAACAGGGTTGCATGGCCAGACCCTGGGACCATTTTCTGCAGGTAACCCAAGTTCAGCTTGCCTGCACATGTGCACATGGGATCTCCCCACACACACACACACACACACGCCACACATAAGGGCATACACAATGCCCAGTCTGCCTGGGCACCATGCGTGTGTGAACAGATTCAGGAGACACAGGTCTGGTACCCATTCATTAGCATTTGCTCAGCAGGTACACACAGACCTAAGTGCTGGATGCTGTTCTAAGGCCATGCACTCCAAGCATATGCACCGTGCATGAGTCTACCTGTGGGCACTTGGGGCATGGATCCCTGTGCCCTCCTGCGAAGGAGAGGAGGGTGAAGGCTTTACCTGGGCGGTGTAGTCATAGAGTGCTCTGTAGTCCTGGGCTGGCAGTGTGGGGGTTCCTGGTACCTCCTGCACTGTGGCAGTGGGGGTGGGGCTCAGGGTATCTGTGGAAGCCAAGGGCAGAATGAGGCCTTGAGTACCTCCCCTTTGTGGGGTGTCCCCAGACTTGGCTTAGCCTTTCTCCCCCCAGCTGTTGGAGGGCCTATCTGTGTATGTAGAAGTCCTCTCCTTTACCCCAGGGTCACAGCTGTCATAACACATGTCACAGGGTCATAACACATGTCACAGGGTCATAACACACCCAGTTACCTGCAGAAACAGCCAATGGTGAGGTCTTGGTACTTCCCTGCAGCAGCCCAGAGAACCTGAGGACAGGGAGGAAAGCAGGGAGGTCCTGCAGGAAGTGGTGAGGTAAGGAGCCCTCAGAACTCCAGGGCTAGGGCTGCCCCTAGTCTCCAGGTATGGATGTGATGATTTAGGGGGTTCAAACATAAGGGCCCCCCAAATGGTTGTTCCAGTGGTCCTTCCCCAGCAGCACCCTCTTAGTTATTCACACCGTAGACCTCCTCTCAGCACCTGCCCCCTGTGGGGTCCTGCGCCAGCCTCCTAACACCTCCCTGATGGGCAATGAGCTGCCCCTTAGAGGCTGGCCCAGTCACCCTCTGGGATCGTCACCTGCGTGGACCCAGTCAGCCCTGCAGTCCCACCCTGATTAACCACTTCCAGACCACGTGGAGCAGGGGACCCACTACATGTGATTTCTGGGAGGCAGTGCTGGACTAATTCACTGCTTCCCCTATGCCTGGCTCAGGCCTGGACTGAGCTAGTCATGAAGGTTTGTTGAATAAAAGAAAATAATGGAACAAACAAGGGACAGACACTGGGGGCGCCCCATGAAACCGACAATGCTATGTAAGCAGACATCAATGCTCCTGCCTTGCCTGAGGAAAGGCTGCCTGGTGGGGTCAAGTATCGAAAGACAGCTCTAACAGGCAGAGACTGTGCAAGGCATTGCCAGTGGGGGGTGCAGAGGACAGACTGGACAGGAGGAGGAGTTGGGGAGTGGAGGGCACCACTTTGGGGTGTGTGGGAGGCAAGACTGGAATAAGACTGGGTCCTGGAAGGGCCCCGAGTGCCCTGTGGTGGCCTGGGCCTGTGGGACATGAGGTCCTTTCCCACAGGCAGAAGAATCCAGTGCACACAGGGTTTGTGGAGCAATGGCCGGGGAAGGGACATGCAGGCCCACCCGGCACATGAGAAGGAAGGCCTTCCGCTAATAGAAGGCTGTGCAGGTACAGCACTTCTGTCACACTTCTGCCCAAGGGTCAAAGCCAGCAGGGTGTGGCTAGGAGAAGCTTGCTGAGGCCATGTGTGCCCTGTGTTCCCAGAGCTGTCAACACTTATGACTCCAATTCCTCCCGTCACTCATTTTCCAGCCTCTGCCGCCAGCCCCTCCCCACCCTGCTTACCCCCTCCAGCTCCTCCACCCATGGGACTGCTTTCTGTCTTCTAGTTCCTTGAGGCACCCTTTGTATTCTTTTCTTTAACTTACTGTTTTCTTCCAGTTAACATACACTATTATATTAGTTTCGGATGTAAAACCTAGTGATTGGCATTTATAAGTAGGCTGGCCACACAGCCCATTTTAAATGGGACACAAAACAACAGTGCTGTCCTGTTTCAAACGGCATGTATGCTCAGCCCACTGACACCTTGAAGTGAACCAGTGAGACTAGGCTGACCAGGCATGTAATGTTTGAAATGGGACAGCACCATTGTTTTCTGACCTGCTGAAAACAGTGCATTTGGTCAGCCTACTTATAAATCTTCTATGAAGTGATCACCCCAGTAAGTCTAGTCCCCACCTGGCACCATACATAATGATTATAATATTACTGACTATATTCCCTATGCTGTACTTTACATTCCTGTTACTATTTTTATAACTGACGTTTGTACGTCTTAATTCCAATCACTTTTTCCACTCAGCCCCCAACCCCTTCTCATCAGGTGACCATCAATCTGTTCTCTGTATCTATGAGTTTGTTTCTGTTTTGTTTGCTCATTACCATATTTTTCATGTATAAGATGATACTTTTGTCTAAAATTGTTAGACCAAAAATTGGGAGTTGTCTTATATATGACTTAATGTTGGGTTAGAGAAGTAGGGGTCATCTTATACATGGCAGCATCTTATACATGGAAAAATATGATATTTTGTTCTTTAGATTCCACATATAAGTGAAATCATATGGTGTTTGTCTTTCTCTGACTTTCACTTAGCATAACACCCTCTGGGTCCATCCATGTTGTCACAATGGTAAGATTTTATTCATTTTTATGGCTGAGTGACATTCCATTTTATATATGTACCTTGGATATTGTAAATAATGCTGCAGCGAACATAGGGGTGTATATATCTTTTCTAATTAATATTTAAATTTCTTCAGCTAATTACCCAGAAGTGAAATTGCTGGGGCATAGATAATTCTAGTCTTAATTTTTGAGGGATCTTTATACTGTTTTCCATGGTGGCTGCACCAATTTAAATCCCACCAACAGTTGCACAGAGGTTCCCTTTTCTTCACATCCTCATCAACATTTGTTTGTTTATTTATTGGTAATAGCCATTCTGACAGGTGTGAGGTGGTAGCTCATTATGGTTTTAATTTGCATTTCCCTGATGATTAATGACATTGAGCATCTTTTTATATGTCTGTTGACCATCTATATGTCTCCTATGAAGAAATGTCTATTCAGGGCCTCTGCCCATTTTTAAATTGGATTGGTTTTTTTTGTTTTGTTTTTTTGTTTTTGTGTGTGTGTGTGTGTGTGAAGTTGTAAGAGTTCTTTATATGTTTTGGATAATAACCCCTTATGAGATGTATCACTGGCGAATACCGGTATCTCTCTTATTCAGTAGGTTGTCTTTTCATTTTGTTGATGGCTTCCTTGCTATGCAAAACCTTTTAATTTAATGTTGTGCCATTTGTTTATGTTTTCCTTTGTTGTCTTTGCCCTAGGGGACTTATACAAAAATATATTGCTCAGACCCATGTCAAAGAATTTATTGCCTATGTTTTCTTATAGGAGTCTTATGGTTTCAGGTCTTACATTAAATTATTTAATCTATTTTGTGTTTATCTTTGTATATGATATAAGAAAGTGGTTTCATTTCTTTCTTTCCTTCCTTTCTTTCTTTCTTTCTTTCTTCCTTTCTTCTTTCTTTCTTTCCTTTCTTTCCTTTCTTTCATTTCCTTTCTTTCTTTCCTTTCTTTCCTTTCTTTCTTCCTTCCTTCCTTTCTTCCTTTCTTCCTTCCTTCCTTTCTTCCTTCCTTTCTTCCTTTCTTTCTTCCTTCCTTTCTTCCTTCCTTTCTTTCCTTTCTTTCTTTCTTTCTTTTCTTTCCTTCCTTCCTCCCTTCCTTCCTTCCTTCCTTTCTTTTTTTTTTTTACATGTATCTGTCCAGTTTTCCCAGTACCATTTATTGAAGAGACTGTCTTTACCACATATTATATTCTTGCCTTCTTTGTCATACATTAATTGATCATAAGGTGTGGGTTTATTGCTGGGCTTTTTATTCTATTCCATTGATCTATGTGTCTGTTTTCTATGTCAGTAACATGCTGTTTTGATTAGTATAACCTTGTAGTATAGTTTGAAATCAGGTGACATGATACCTCCAAGTTTGTTTTTATTTCTGAATATTTTTGTGGCTTATTTGGGGTCTTTTGTGATTCCATATAAAATTTAAGATTATTTGTTCTAATTCTGTGGAAAATGTCATTGGTATTTTCATAGGGATTGCATTGACTCTGTAGATTGCATTAGGGGTAGTATGGGCATTTTAATGCTAATTCTTATTCATGAGCATGATATATCTTTTCATTCATTTGTGTCTTACTCAATTTCTTTCTTCATTGTTTTATAATTTTCCAAATACAGATCTTTTATCTCCTTGTTAAATTTATTCCCAGGTATTTTATTCTTTTTGATGCAATTGTAAATGGGATTGTTTTCTTAATTTCTCTTTCTGATAGCTGGTGCACAAAAAATCAACTGATTTCTGAATATTTATTTTGTATTCTGCTACTTTACTGAATTTATTTATTCTAATAGTTTTTTGGTGGAATATGTAGGGTTCTCTTTATATAGTATCATGTCAACTGCAAATAGTGACAATTTTAATTCTTCCTTTCCAATTTGGATGTCTTTTATTTATTTTTCTTGTCTGATTGCTGTGGCTAGCCCTTCCAAGACTATATTCAATAATAGTTGTGAGGGTGGGCATCCTTGTCTGGTTCATTTTCTGCCCCTTTTTGACACTGTCCCAGGTGAGCTCTTTCATCCATTTGTTTAAATGACCTCCTGTGCTTAGATCCAGATCCTTACTGGGGGTGCAGGCAGGCCTCAGTCCCCCATTGGAAACATTGGAGAGTGTGAATGTCTTCCTGATGGGGTCATCCCTTTCTTGAGATTCTCAGAGGAGTGTGCTGTGCTCCCTACTCTGAGTGGTGGCAGTTCTCATGAGCCTCTGCTTCGTGGAAATGTCCTGCATGGAGGCTCTAGGGGTTCCTGAGATCTTGGAAATGAGCTTTCCTCAGAGAGCTGGGAGCTCCATTGACCCCCTCTCCCCCGACTTTGCCTACCCTCCAAAGGCAGAGACTTCTCTACACAAGGTTGGATAGAAAGAGGAGGTCATGGTTGCCTCAGGGTAGCGGTGGGGCTCGGATACCATGTGCAATCCACAGATGTCCCTAGATGCCCACAGACACGGCAAATGATCCTCTCCAGGCTGCTGGGGTCAGGGGAGAGTCCCTGAGAAGGCTACGGTGCTCCCAGTGGGCTGTCACTGTTGTTACCCAAGGCCTAAAGCAGGTGGGTTCAGGTTCTGAGTCTGACCCCAGCACTCCTGGGCCCTGAGCCTAAAGAAGGTGAGTGACTTGTGCAGGTAATACCCTGAGACATGGTGCTAGGACCCAACCACAGCTAGACCGCGGAAGGGCTCCCGAAAAGCCTGGAGAATTCTCCGAGAGTGCTGGCTGTATGACCTGCTCCTATACCCTGGTCCTGCGCCAGTGAGAGAGTGTCACCTCTAGAGCTTGACAGTCCAGGGCACCAACTCCGGCTAGCAGCAGGGCCCAAGAGACAAGTAAGCCAGCCTGGGGCCTCCAGGAGCTCTGAAAATTCACTAGTAAATGTGGTATGATTATTTGTTGAATGCCTGGGTCCCCTTGGGCAGAGGGTATCATGAAGCCAGGTTTGCCCTGTCTTGCTCCCAAAGAATGCCCAGCACCTGAACACAGCACTAAGCACACAAGAGGTGCTTACTAAATACACGTGGGAATAGCCAGCTGCAGGAAGAGAGGCTGGACCTGCTGGCCCCCACGCACGCTGCCTCTGGTTCCCAGCAGGTGTCTCACCGTTTCATCATGCCACAGGACGTCTGTATGCCAGGGCTGCTGGAAGACAGGGCGACCTCCCGGTCGTAGTAGTTCTGGTAGGGCACCGGAGCTGTGGACAGCAAGCCTGTGAGGCTCAGGGGGGCTGAGGCAGGCCCTACAGGGTACCCCGTCTCTTCCTGTCTAGAGACCCAGGCCGGGGTCCCACTTTCTCATTCTGGCCCTGGCTCACCCTGGTACTGGGAGGGGGCTCGCTTATCTCCGTGAGAGAGCCCACTGTGGGCACCGAGACCAAATACTATGGACTCATAATATAGTGGAGGTGGGGGCCCCATCTCCACTTCCCCTTCTGAGCGTTATAATGTTATTAAGCTTAGCTCATCTTCTGTCTCAGAGGGAGGCAGTGGGCCAGGGACCCAGCCAGGAAACCATTCTGTCCTCAGCCCCTCCCTAGGGTCTGGCCACATCTCCACCCAGAAGGGATTTGTGAGCTACCCCAGTCCTGTCCTGGCCTTTGAGGCTCCAAGAACCAGAGCCAGGCCTGGACCCAGAGGCCATGCTCCCCATAGTCCGGGCCTTACCTGGGGGCTCAGTGCCTGTGCTCTTGGCCTGGATGAAGCTGTCAATGTCAGCTTCCACGCTGCAGCCTTCCAGGGTCATCCGTACCTCCTCGTAGAACTGGGGGCAGGAAAGAGCAGAGGCTGAGAGGCCGGCCTCAACTCCATGGCCACCTTTGTCAAAGCCCTGCCCCTCTATGGGTCAGATCTCTTGCCAGGGGCTTGCACCCCATTAGCTTCCTCACAGACCTTATGTGCACAACTCGTGCCTGTATTTGGGGGGTCTTGATGGGTAACTTCCCCAGGCCTGCCTGTGGTGTCAGAGCCCTGGCTGACCATGTGTTCTGGTTCCCAAACACCTTCTGTGCACAAACTCCTATGCAAGGGACTTAGCTTACTCCTGTCCTCTGTGGTAGACACCTTTTCCCCCATCTTATAGAAAAGGAAACTCAGAGAAGGAAAGTGACTTGCCCAATGTCACAGAGCAAGACCAGTGCAGCCAGGCTTTGGTTCCAGTATGAAAGGATCCAGAGCCCACCCGCCTTCTTCCACAAGGAGGCCACCAGGTAGGCTCAAGCCCTTTGGGGGAAGGGGATTCAAAACCCTGCAACCCATGGGCAGAGGAGTCAGGCAAGGAATCACTGTGGACATTGAGGAGTCAGGGCTCTAGGGCTACATTAACAGAGCTCAGAGACCCTGACGGGAAGGTAGGCGCCCCCTCTCTGCTGGGAGGACCCACCCTAGCCAGCTAGCATGTAGAGCTCGGTTAGGGAGCCAGGATACCCCAGATATGTCTGGAGGACAGAGGAAGGACTGGACCAAAGCTCTTGCGAATGCTTGACCTGGAGTGGAGCGGTGCAGGGCCCTCTAGCCTCTCTGCAGACCTCTGAGGGGCTGTGGCCACCTCCCTTCCTGACCCCAGCATAGGGAGCACATTCTCTGAGAGCACAGCCAAGACCCTGGAATACAGGTGAGCAAAGGAAGCAGAAGCCAGGGACACCACAAAAGCAGTCTTCCAGAGGGGAGGCCATGGGCCTGTGAGGTGCTGAGCTCCCTGTCCTTGGGGCCCTGGAGGCAGAGGCTGAGGCCTGAGGTGTTTGTTGACAGACTCAGATGGACCTGGGCGGGCTGCTGCCCACAAGCTGCCCTCGCCTCATGACCCCCTAAGCAGCCAGCTCCCCCACCGCTGGCCCGCCCCACCCTTGTTCCTCACCTCATCGTCCTTGACGCACTGCATGGAGAGCTGGTTGCAGTGCACCCACAGGGCGTTGCGGAGGATGGTCAGCCGGTCAAACTCTTGTAGCTGGAAGGCCTGGGGGTGGGGGTCGGGGGGGTGGTTAGAAGTGAGGAGGCAGCTGCAGGGCCAGGCCAGGCTGCGCCCCACTCACAGCTGCTGAAAGCCAAGTGTAAAGGAAAGACCCTTCCTGGGGGTCTCCACCCACCACCTCTGTGCCAGCACCTGAGGATTCTGGGAGAGAGGTTGAGTTGCCTGTGGGGTTCCTGCTCCACCCTCTCTGCAGGCCCCACTACACACTGGAAAGGGCCTGGGAGGGCGTCGTGAGAAGAGCACAGGACCTGGAGTCCGGTGGCCTCTCTCCCAGGTCATGTTTCTTAGCAAGGCCCAGGGAAGCCACGGCTTTTGTCTGAGCCTCAATTTTGGCTTCAGCAAAAAGGAATGGAGGATGTCTGCCTGAAACAAAGGGACCCAGGGCACAAAGCCAGGCTGTGAGCTCCCTGGGGGCAGGAACCCAGCACAGGGGCTGAGGAATGAGTGCATGAGTGAATGAATGAAGGGGTGGGGCCTTCCCCCTCCTCCACTGCCTCACGTTCCCCCATGAAACAACTGGAGCAGGGATGGATATCTGTCCCCTTTTGCAGCTGGTGAAACCAAGGCCCAGATCACTCACCTCGCAGGTGGTCCGGTGCTCCTGCTCCCACTCACCCTGTACCTTCTCCAGCTGCTCAATGTTCTGCCTGTATGCCCGCTCTGGAAGCACAGGTGGCCCTTGCGTAGGTCAGTGACTGAGAGCCCTCCCCCATGCCCACCCCTTTGCTACGACAGTGTCCCTGCTCAGAGAGGCCTACCCTGGCTGCTGCTTCCGCATATGGGCACTTGTCAGGCCACCTGCTTCAGTCGTGCTCATTTGGGGGTGACTCTTAGCTCTGAAATGTGCAAGGCTGGAGTAGAGCCCACATACCCAAGGTGAAAGTCAAGACTCGTGCTACACCAGGTCCCACCCTCTCATTTTCCAGGTGAGAAACTGAGGCTTGGAGAAGGTGGCCACTAAAGGATGGGTGGAGGGGAGTGTGGTAGCTTTTGGGCTGGGAATCCAGCAAGTTTGGCCATGACCTCTGTCCTCTGAACTATAAAGTCACCTGTCCTCCCGCCATGGGAGCAGCTGGGTCCTGGGAGAGGCAGAGCAGAAAGGACAGCCTTCCCAGGAGAAGGGATTAGGGTGAGCTCTCTATCCTAGGAGGCATGTAGGCAGAGACAAGGGGTATTGGGGGTTCTGGCATCAGGTGAAGGACAAAGAAGACAGGTTCAGAGGAGAGCGAGAGAGAGAGGCAGATGAGTGGGCCTGTCTGCCACAGTGGTGGCTATGAAAGTCCTGAGCTCTACAGCTAAATGACCTGAGTTGGAATGCAGTCGTCACCATGTATTAGCTGTGTGACCTTGGGCAAGTTACTTAACCTCTCTGTGCTTTTGTTTCCTCACCTGTTAAAAAGTCACCTTAGGGAAAGCTGGGATGGCTCAGCGGGTTAAGCTCTCACTTTGAAGCCCCGGGGACCAAGGATTGAATCCCGGCCCCGGCCCATGTGGACCCACATGCTGAACTGGGCTGTGCCCCCAGTTTGGTTCTTGCCGGGACCTATGTGGGAGGCTCCCGGCCCAGTTCCTGCCCTGCACAGCCCTGTGCCCACCTGTGGAGTGAAACTATATGGAAAACTAATGTCAACTATGGAGACTGCTCTGGGCCCTCCCCCTTCTCTCTGTCTCTCTCTGTCTCTCTCAAAAATCAATAAAATCTTAAAAAAAAAAAAGTCACCTTATAAGATTGCTATGCAAATTAGTTAAAACATGCAAAGCACCAGGAATAGTCTTGGCAAGTGAGAGAAAGCAAATGTTCTTAGTTTTCTTACACAAATATGGACATGAGTGACAGCTTGTGACTGTGTTGTTAGGTGTGAGTGTATATGTCCCCAGGGTAAGAAAGTGTGTGGTGGGAGCAAGGCCTATCCAGGCCACTACCGCCTGGTCTGAGGAGGCAGGCGGGCCACATTACCTGCCTCAATGGCCGAGTCCTTGCACTGCTTGGCTTTGTTCTGGCTCTGAGGAGACAAAGGGACAGCATACTGAGCCCCTGCCCTGGAGCCTCTCAGCCCCAGTTTCGGACTCCTAGCCTCCTCAGGAAGTGCCTCTGTCACCCACCCAAGGAGACATTCAGGAGCCAGCTGAGCAATTTCCATCATTTCCTCCTGCCTCACACCACAAAGGACTACAATAGAAAAGGCATAAAAACAGAAACCTGCAGCCCACGCAGATGGACATGAACACTAGACCTCTAGGGAGAAATGGAGACCAGAGGCCATGCCCTGAGGCTCTGTGTGGCCAGTGCTGAACCCACGGGCTGGAACTTGGGCTCTGGCCCTCCATGTGATGTCCCCAATTCACCCGTAGGCTGCTGCTCTCTCTGGGCCTTGGCTTTCCTGTGTGTGCAATGAGCAACCTGTGTTCTTGGGCCCTGGCAGCTCTGCAAACCCCACTTGGCCTAGAGTGCAGAGTAGTCAGAGCTAGGGCTCTGCCTGACCTGGGCTTGGATCCTTTCTCTGTTGCTTCCTGGCTCAGAGACCTTGAACAAGTCACTCACTGTCACTGGGCCTCAATTTCCTCTCTGTGACATGGTCCTACTGAGCCCCTCTACAAGGGTTGTGTGAGGGTTGGCATCTGCGCTCACTGCCCTGCGAGCTCTGGGCCTGCGCTGCAGTGGGCCTGCTTTGGGGGCCTTGGGTGCAGCCTGGAGATGGCAGAGGGAATCAAGCTGCCCCTGTGTGTCCATGCCCTGAGATTCTGGGAGACGCATTTCACAGATGGGGAGCTGGAGGCTCAGAGAGAGGGGAGCAGCTGGCATGTCCCTGATGCAGACTTAGCCTGAAGCGTTTGCAGCACCCCTCCGTGCCTCCCTTACCCTGCCCCAGTGGCCCACATACCTTCTCCACCTGCTTCTGTTGGCCATGGGTGCTAATGCGCTTGAAGGCCTGCTCGGCGTCGTCTGTATCCCGACACTTCTGCTCATATGCCTTCTTGGACTGGGGATGTGGAGGGGCGTGACTTTGGGAGCCCCAGGATGAGGGCCCTTGCCTAGCCTCCCTTCTTCCTGTTGGGGGCTGTGGGTGTAGTGGGGGCCTCCACACCAGGGGCAGGGGTCTGGAGATCCAGAATGGAGAGGGAGAAGGGGCTCTGGTTCCCAGACTCCTTGCCACAGGGACAGTGTAGACCTGCCCATAACCCTGACCTCTTCAGAGGTGCGGTCACCTCAGACCACCAGCAAGTCCCTGAAAATACCATGTCATGCTGTCCCTTCTTGTGGAATGCTTTTCCTCCTTCTCACCCAGTGTCCTAGGGGACGCAGCTCAGGGGGCCCTTCTCCCTGCACCTTTGGAGTCCCCAGCTGATAGCATGGATCACACTGTGGGCCACTGTCTGGGACTGACCACCTGCCCATCAGTTGGAAGGCCCCTGGGCAGAGCCTGGGCCTCACCCTGGTCACCTGACAGGCACTGTGCATGTTGCTAGGTGAGTGTCTGAAGCACGCCCTCTCCCAGGTGTCCTTCCCGGGTCTCCTGGGGCTCACACCATGGGCCCTGCCACCCCTCAATGCCCAAGCTCCTCACACCCACCTCCATGGCCTTCTTGTAGAGTGACAGCTTGCTCTTCTGGGCGCGGTCCATGACAGCCTCATACTGCAGGGGACATGAAGCTTAGGGGGGCTCTAGACACTGCCCTAGGCCAAGACGATGGGGTTTCTCTGAGCTGAGGTGCAGCATCCTGTGCAGGCACTGAAGGGGTCAGTGACAAGACGCCTGCCTTGTCCCATGCCTGTCCTTTCACAGTCACTAAGAACAGAAAGCTGGAGAAGCCCAGCTTTGTTCTCTCAGAAAGGCGCAGTCTCTAGCTGGAGAACAGCCCACCTACGTGGGTGCACGCAGTCCTTACTCACCACCTCTGCACCTGCTCACAACTCCCACACCCCGTGGACACACTTTAGCACACACATGACACGCATGCAGAAGGGTACACTACCAGGCCCCCACACCCCCGCCTGCACACACAGGCCTTTACAGTGCCCGTAGATACTATGCACAAGTATACACAAGCACACTCCCATGTCCCCTGTGCACAGCCACGGGCCTATCCTCAGAGGTGAACACATGTACACACTCAACTTAATCATGGCCACATGCAAGTGCACAGGCCACCGCACCCTCTCCTCACCTCCCAGGTTCCTTGTTTAAATTTTTATTTTTAAGACTTATTTGATTGTTTTTGACAGACAGAGACAGAGTGAGACAGAGAGAAGGGGGAGGGCCCAGAGCAGTTTCCATAGTTGTACGTCATCAGTTCTTGACATGGTTTTGTTCTACACAGGTGGGTGGGGGCCACTCAGGCCCGGAACTGGGCTGGGGGCCTCCTGCATGGGAAGTACACCCCAGTTCAGCATATGGGTCTGCACAGGCCGAGTATTGGAACTCAATCCTCAGTCCTTGGGGCTGCAAAGCGTGTGCCCAACCTGCTGAGCCATCTTGGTTTTCCCCCAGGTTCCTTGTTTAGAGAGGGGACGAAAGTCAGCCTGGACAGAGAAGGGGCATAAGCTATGAGAACAATCGGAGGTGAGATGCCCCTCATGTTGGGGCTGGAGCCATTTTGTGCCTGGGGTCACAGTGGGGCCCATGCCACTTGGGAGACTTCAGGCAAGTCACCTGGTCACACACAAAAGCACTGAGACATAGGCATTTGCTCACAGGCATTTGCTCACAGGCATGCACACATGTGCACCCACATTCTCCTGCACACACAGATATGTGCACACATATGCAGACATGTGCACACACACACCCAGACAGGCTGCCGGGAACACTGTCATAGCTCTCCACTTGCAGAGCACCAGACAATCTACTGCTGCCTGTCCAAAACAGCTTTGCACACATCACAGCCCCTCCGGCCACAGGGCTGCTCAGAATGGCCATCCTGGGGCCCCGCTGTCACAGAAGGTGCTGCGCGTGCCGTGCAGGCAAGTCGTGCTCAGAGAGGTCGCCTGCTCCAGCACCTCAAGGCTGGGCAGGTTTCCGGGGCTGGCTTTGGGGACCCGCTGTCTGCTCAGGAATGCAGATTTAAAATCCTGCAAGCCTGAGACCTCAGCTGGCCAGAGGGGTGTGCTGGTCACAGCCACGAATCAGAGCCAGAGCCCAGTCTGTGAAGACGGAGGGGGCCTAGTTCTGGAATGGTCCCCAAAGCTTGGGAGGTGCCTATGTGTTCCATTCTGCAAGAGGGAACCTGAGGCACAGAAAGGGGAGGCACGTTGGCCAGGACACCTAGGCCCAGGCTGGCCCCAGCCATGAGGTGGTACCGTCTTCCTCCTCACAGTTCAGTTGTTGGATGTCTCCATTTTCAAGTGCTTGCACAGTTTACAATAACTGTCCTCTCCGAGCAAGAGCTGACCTCTCCCGCCCTGTCCCGGCACTACCGTCATCGTTAAGACTGTGAGGCCGAGTATGTGCACCCACCCGTTCTCCCCGTGGGCCACACACTCAGCCCGTCAGTCTCAGGCTTAGGAGGGGCCCCGCACACAGAGGTCCCCAGGCCCACCCCCACCCTAGTACTGCACTTCCCGCACAAGCAGCCTCCAGCCCCCACTTGTGTGTAGCCCACGCTGGGAGCTGCGCTTCCTTAGCACGCCCCACACATGGGTGGGAAGCCCCTTTGGCTGCTGACGTGAGCCTGACAGCCCCGCTCCCTGCAGGCCCTGTGTGCTCCCTCAACCTTGGGCGGCCCTGCAGCGACCACAGTGATGGGCTCCAGCTCTGCCTTTCTCCCAGACAAACAGCACAGGTCCTTGGGCTCAGGACCAGCTTCCAGTGACTCCCCGACTTAGGTTGTTTCCTTGGGATGCCCCCACGCTGTCACTGCCCCTCTACAGTCTGTTGTGGTCGGATGGCCCACAAGACCCATGTCTTCCCCTCTTCCTGGCATGAGACAGCTCAGGGGAAGGACTCCCAGGGGTGCTCCCAGGCTTGTGAGATGGGCCCCTCCCCTCCTCCTCCAATGCACCCTGAGCCCCACCCCTGGGGCGCTGTCCTTCACTCTCCTTGGCTCTGCGGGAGGCTCCATCTCCCACCACTTCTGCCATGACGAGATGGCCACCTCACGTCTGGGGTCTTGGTGACGGGGGGGACAGCCCAGCACCCGCCTCACCTTCTTCCTCTGCTCCTTCTGCCGCTCTCGGAACTCCTCCAGCCTGCGCAGTTCCTCACGCAGGGCCAGGGCCAGCTGGATGTGGGAGCTGCCCACGTCTTCCATTTCTGCGGGCAGCATACGGGCATCGGTCTCCCATGTCAGACCTGAGGGGCCTCAGCTCCCCACACACTCAGCCCACCTTGGCCAGCCTCTGTCACCCCAAATCCTCCATTGTGCTGTGCGCAGACCCAGCTTCCCTCTTGGCTAGAACCCATCTACCTCTGTCTATGTTCCCAGAATGTCCGGTCACCCTGCAGCGTGGGGTGGGGGACAGTCGTGACTTACGCTGCTTCAGGGAGTCAAAGGAGGCCCTCAGGGAGCTGCAAAACAGAGAGGCCAGGGTCAGCAAGAGGAGAGAGTCCCAGCTGGGCCCAGGGGCTTCCATCGGTCTCTCACTCATACACACTGGCCTAGACCCAAGGTTTCCAGAAGGCAAATCTCTCTCCTTGAAAACTAGAAAGCGACCAGTTCTGCTCATTGTGCTGGGCTGCTTCTGGCTTCAGCACGGCTCCAGGGGCCCTGCCTCCCCTTCCAGCCTCTGCCCTGGCTGAGGAGGGGAGGTCAGGGCCCAGGCCTGGATTTAGGCAGGTGGCCTGCAGGATATTTTGGAGGCTGCCAGATGGGATGGGGCAGTCAGAGAAGAGGTGCAAGGGAGAGCTGTGGGGCCTTAGAATGGGAGGAATGGGATGCAGAGGTGAAGACAGTGATGGGCTGTCCCTGGAACCTGGTTGGGGTGGCTGAGTGGACAGTGGTGACCGCTCTGAATGTGCTGAGCTTGGGGTGCCTGAGAGAACCCAGCAGGAGGAGTCAGGAGGCAGCAGGCTAGCTAGTGTGACGCAGAGCTGAGGCACTGTCCACTCCAGGGTGGGCACTGGGGGCAGCAGGAAAGGAGGAGGTGGGCAGTTGGCATAGTGGCTGCGGAGATGATGCCGCAGGGTAGGGGGGCCAGATGGAGAAAATGAAAATGCAGGACACTCAGATAAATTCAAATTTTAGATTACACAATCAATACTTCCTGAGTTTGTGTGCCCCATGTAATATTTAAACCATGCTTACATTTAAAGAAGTAGTTGTTGCTTATCTGAAAGTCAGATATCCCTGAGCATTCTGAGTTTTGTGAGGGGCTATGCCCCGGAGCCGTGGGTGGAGGAGTCAAGGCCTGAGCAAAGGCATCAGAGCCAACCAGAACCCAGTCCTGGCTGCTGATAGGAGATGGGGCCCCACGAGGCACAATGCTCCTGGGCTCAGAAACAGGACCGATGGGGGAGTGCCTGTCCCTGGCCCATCAGTTCTCAGAGTGGTGGGCTCCCTGTCCTGTGGAGGAGGGAGTTGACTTGGCACCCCAGCCTCAGAAACCAGCAGCACCTGGACAGACACTTCCTGCTCTGGGTTCCCACATACAGTAGAAGCAGAGCCTAGAGCCAGGCAGCCTGGGTGGAGCACAGACCGTACCTCTCACTCTCTGTGTGACCTTGGGCAAGTTACTGACCTTCATTCTGTCAGTGAATTGTGGATGATAATAGCACAAACAGGATGGTTGTGAGGATTAAGTGAATTTATATGTATGAATCACTTCTGTTGTGCATCCCCCTCCCCCCAACCCTTGGAACCCATATGTGCACACTCGCCAGCCCTGGGGGCTCCCTGGGCCCCTGAACCTGACCTGAGCTATAGCTCCAGTGTCCCACCTGAGAGCTTGCCTACTCCCAGGGATACAATTCTCTGGGTTTTCAGCCCCTTAACCAAGGGGGCAAAAGTTGTGATTGCCTCCCCACCAGGGTACCCGAGGCCAGGACATGGCGGCTTGCTGAGGCCACACATCCTGGGTCTGGGCTTCCTGCTCTGTGCTTGGCCCAGCTGGCTCTCCACAGCCAACTGGCTGTGCCTCGGGCAGCCTCTGTACCCAGCAGCACACCCAGCCCCCGGCGGCCACATGGCTGGGTGGCGCCTGCCCGGGACAGCCCTGGGCACCTGCCCCCTCGCCGGTGTCTCCTGGAAGTCTTTGTGAGGCCAGCCTCCTGGGCACTCCTTCCTCCCACTAGACAGTTAGGGAGCCCGAAGCCAAGGAGGAGCAGCCCACCTGGTAGAGACCCACAAGGATCCACTGCCTCGTCAGTGCCAGACCCCTGGCCCTAAACCAAATGCGTCTCCAAGAGCTGTGCAGACCGGCGGCAGCAGCAGTGAGCCTGCGGGAGACGCGGGTTCTCCGGCTGCTCCAGTTCTGAGGCAGAAAGTGGTGGCCCCAGCACTGGCAAGCAGCCTCCTGTGCTGCTGGCGTCCATCACGTGAGGACGGCTAGCCTAACTTGCACAGTGCTCACAGCTGTTAGGGAGGGAGCCACCACCACTCCCAGTTTACAGACGAGAAAGACCCGGTCAGAGAGGCGAAGAAGGTGGCCTACAGCCACACCATGGGCGCAGGGTATCACTGGAGGAGGCCAGGCAACGCTGCCCCCGCTTCCTGCCAGAGAAAGGAAGGGGTGGCTGCTGTGTGGACCTCCCCTGCCCTGGTTGGGGGTGGTGGTGGGGGGTGGGGGGTGGGGGCAGCACTCCTCTCTGACAGAGCTGATGCCTTGCCAGCAGTTACACCTCCAGTCCCTTCCTTTCACGTTTGTCTCCTGCCTCAGTGTCCCCATTCATGGTTAGAGCCCCCCTGGGCACAGCGTGGCCTCCCCCTCCATTCCCAGCCCTCACTTTCACCCACCCTGCTTTTATAACCACGTTCCGCTGAGACCCTTCCAAGACGGAGCTCAGGGCCGGCTCCTTCACCGCCGGCTCCCCACCTCCTTTTGGATCTAATAGCTCACAGATCCTCCAACAACTATCCAAAACGGACTCAGCACCCCACAGACCTAGTCCTCCTGCGGGGCCCCTCTCTGCTCAACACTGTCCCTCCTCTGCACTAGCCACCTTTCCCACCTGTTCCGTCATCTATGTGCCTGTCCCATACCTCCTCCCTCCAGCTTCTCACCTGCTGGCCATTTCTCTGCCCCTCTAGTCCTGTGGCCTTTCACCAGTTCCTTCTAGAGGCCTGTTCCTTTTTGCCCCGGGCCTTTCCATAGGTTAATTCCCTTGGGCAGTGTCTTGACCCAGCCGTCTCTTCTAAGTACTTGTCCCTATCACCTCACTGAACTGTGACCCCTCTGAATGCCTGATTCTCCTTCCAATTGAGCCCAGGCTCATAGCCCAGAGCAGCAAAGTCAACACTCATGAATACCAAGGCCTTTCTTAGCTCAGAACCCACCCATGCTCTTCCCTCCTTGGCCCTCGGACTCGGGCCCTCTATCTCAGGCTGGGTGCAGCTGGCCCTTGTCCCCACCCCCACTAGATGCCGGGAGCCCCACAGCACTGCCAGGTGGATACTCATTCTCTGCACTCATTCTGGACAGTCCTGATGGCAACAAAGTGCATGCTTGCCTCAGGCTCCCCTCACCCATGAGCTTGCTGGGCCTTGAGGGCTGCACAGGTGAGGGTCTGCCAGTCTGCCAGGCAGGACTGCAGGCTCTGATCATCCCAGGCTCCCCACCTGCTCATGTCTGGGCCGCTAAACTTCCCGCCCCAGCCCAGCCCGTGCTGCCCCCTTCAGGCCATCTCAGTTCCGCTCACACAACAGGACCCAGGGCACCGCCTCTCTCTTTCTTGGCCCCAGACTTTCAAGGAGGGAGCCTCAGCTCTGTGGGTGAGAGGAGGAGCTGTTTTCCCTGGGACAAGAGGCAGCCCACTATGTGTTGGCAAAGACTCTTCCCAGGGGAATACCTTAAACTATGATCTTGTGGAAGATTTGGGGATGGTTTGAAATCTTTCTCTGCTCCATGAGACCCAGCAAAGATGGTTTCTCTTAGCTTTCTCTCATTCTCGGGATTTTCCCCCTTGCCTTCAGAGAAACTGTCACCAAGATCTGCTTGAGCTCTCCTCAATTATGTCTCCATTGCATGTCAAGGACAAAGACAGGCTGTACCCTCTGCTATCCACCACTGTTGTCCTCATGTGTTACTCATCCTGTTGCCCTTTTTGACTTGGCTCTCAGGACACTCAGCCTGAAACTGTGCTCTAACAGTTTACATTTTCATTGTAAATGTCGCCCTCTGTACTCTTCCCAGCATGTGGCATGTGCCGTGTTAGGGTCCTGCGCTGGCCTCCAGGCCCCCTGCCCAGCTGACAGGAGTGGCTCCTCACCTCCCTGTACGGGAGGCTGGGTCAGATGTATGCTGGTGCCCGAGGAGCCCTGATGGGAACAGGGCCCGCCTTGGCCCCTCCAAACATCCTCAGGGATGTCTTCATTCTCTGAGCTCATAGGAAGAGAAATGATGGAAAAACAGAACAAAACAAACTCTCTTCTGATAGAAAAAACACAGCATTTAGGCTGTGACAAGTGGGGTGAGGTGGGGAATGAAGATATAAGGGTTCAAACCCATAACCCTTGGGGGGCTGTACTTGCTCCCCCACAGAGATGTGAGCGGAGGGGGGCTCACCTGCCTACCTCAGCCCCCCTTCATTTCCTAAAGCCCTGCCCAGTGTACCTTCTGGGAGCACATACTACCCCGCACCCTCCCTGGGGCAGGCTGAGCAGGAGGGTGAGGAGGTGACAGCTTTCTGGGGGAGGTGGTACTTTAGCCAGACCCTGAAGCTAGGGCAGCACCAGGCAGGGAAGAAATGGAGCCAGAGCAAAGGCCTGGACGTGGGCTGGAAGGGAGAGTCAGGTGAGCTTTCTGCGGGGCTGGAGACGTCGCTCAAGCAATATCGATCCGCTGCCTCCATCAACCTAATGCTGGCTTCAGAATGCATCGAAAGGGCTTGTGCTGTGGGGATCGCTCGAGTGTGGGGACTGGGTCTGATTTCTGCGTTCTCCATGGCCTCTGCCCAGTTTGCTGAGTTAATGTGTGAAGGAAGCGAATGACATAAATGATTTGAAGTTGGGATAACCTCCTTTTAATGTATGTGGCTGAGTCTCTAGGCCTGGATGAGGTTCCTGGCCTGTCTGAGGTCAAGGGTGACACAGAATACTGCACCCTCAGGCAGCAGAGACAGGGGAGGTCAGGCTGCCCCGCCCTTTTGGTTCTCACGGGGCCACTTCTCGGGTCACTTAACCCGGCTTTGGTCTTCCCTGTTCATCCCTGCCCAGCCTGTGTACTCCAGGCCTCTGCCTGCCCCCCAAGGGGCTGAGAATGAGCAACCCATGGGGCCTGGAAGGCCAGGCAATGGGGAGAGCCAAGGGCTCCTCCCCCAGGGGGTGGGCCCTGCTAGAGGTGTGAGTCCCACACTGCATGGGCAGGCCATGTTTCCCAGAGGTGCCAGTCACAAGCACCCCCAGCAAGTGTCCACCACACGGAGGTGACCCACACTACCATTCATTCTTCCCACAGAGAGCCCTCCTTGGGCAGAGCCAGGCATTCACAGACTTGACCTCCAGGGCCGCAGGGGCAGGAGTCAGGGGTTGTGGGCTCAGGTCTTGGGGCTCCCGGGGAGGAGGAGCGCTTGGAGTCCACCGCTCCATCTGCCCCTCAGGCTGGCTTGGTTCTTACTCAGGTGGAGAGTCCACACCTTCCCCAAGCAGCCCTTCACTCCCCTGTCAGAGAGTTCTCTGCTAGCCAGCTTCACATCGTCCCTCTCTCCCCAGGCGCTCCCTGCCGGCGGTCTGCACGCGGGGCCGGACAGGCCTGCCAGTCACAGCAGCAGCTGCCTTCATGGGCTCTCCTTTGAGCCCTGGAATCACTCCATCCGTGGAGGAAGCTCGTATTATTATCCTGCCTTGCTGACGAGGAGATGGAGGCACAGAGAGTGTCAGTGACCAGCCAGAGGTCACAGCACTGGTGGCACCTTGCAGGTCAGGGCATCCATGCTGCAGGTGGCTCAGGTGGCATGAGCTATGCTGCACGCTCCTGAGGACAGATGGCCGCTGCTCGCCTGCCCAGGGCCTTCCCACCACTCAGACCGCTGGCTCTTCTCCCCCACACAGAACCTGACCCCTCCAGTGGGATGTCCTCCAGATGCCGCTGCCTTGGGAGCCACTCATGCCCTCCCCGGACCTCTGCAGTCCATCCTGAACCCTGTGTGCATGCCCAGCAAGCGCCTGGCAGAGGGCAGGGAGCCCAGGGCCTGGGGCCTCTTACTTGATCTCCGTCTGGCCGCCTGCTTTCCGGGCGATGTGGACCAGCTCCTTCCCGTACCGCTCCTCCGCTTGGGCCCTGCAAGAACAAAGTGTGGGCACCACATCGTCTCTAGCTCTGCTGCTCGTGGGTCTCAAATGTCTGCAGGTCCCTCCAGAGTGTGTGGCAGGACCCGGGAAGCCACATCCTCAGCCTCTTTGGCAGGCTGGCCACCCAAGCCCTAGCTCCTCCTTGAGAACATTAAGTCCCAGCCCTTCCTCTAAGTAAACGTTGGTCAGTACATTGGAAGGGACATCAGATTATCTGCCCGCTTTGGGGAGGCCCACGTCAGGGCGAACACAGAGAGGTGCCCTCACGACTGGGAAGCAGAGGCTGCCCTGAGCCCAGCGTGGCTGGGAGGGGGTGTTGGCCATTCGCAGCAGCTGGCTGGGGGAGGCCCGCCTCCCTCCCTGCGCTCACCTCTGCCTCAGCAGCTCCTCCACGTCCTTGCACATCCTCCTGCCATCCAGCAGCCGCTGCAGCAGCACTTCGTAGCCTGTGTGGGCACTGAAGTCCCTGCACTGAGACAGGACAGAGGGACGCGTAAGGGCCACGGCAGGCAGTGGGAGGACCTCTCTGACCATTTCTCCACCTGCCTCCATCTCTCCCCATTCAAAGGCTCTTAAGATCCCGGCACACGGTAGGTCCTCCCTGCGTCACCTGTGGAGGTACCAGGGGATAGGGGAGACCCACCTGACTCCAGAGCTCACAGTGCAGGACAGACACATCACCTGTAACACACGATGGCTATGGGAAAGGCCACCACCAGGACCCCAGGATGACAGACAGCCATTCAGGGTGCCCAGCACTGCTCGCCCCTGTCATCTCAGTCACCCTAGTAGCTCAGCTGTCTAAGCACGAGAACCGAGGCACAGACCGGTGAAGTATATCCAGGATGACACAGCTTGAAGGCTGTCTGGCTCCAGTCCAACCTCCTCTCCTCTACATTCTACATGCTCTCCATACTATACATGCTCTCTGGTGGGCTCAGGTAATCCTCTTGCACCCACCAAGTGAGGTGGGCACTGAGGGTGACTTTAGCCAGGATGGGGGTACACCCAAACACAAATGTAGAACACAGGTAGGATACCTCACACACCTAGGACAACTGGGACACATCTAGCACACCACGCACATGTGGCATACACCTAGGACACTTAGGACAGACACATCTGACACACCTGGGACACCCCAGGTTCTCCTCAACCAGAGTGGTTGGGGAGGGGGCACCTTGGAGAATCCAGGACACAGCGCCTCTCTGCTGCCCAGCTGGCACTTGCTCGTTCTATTGTGGTACTCCTGACCCATCTGGCTTTCCTTTCTCAGCCCCGCAGTGGACTTGGAGATGCTGGTGCAAGAATTGGTGGAAGCAGGTCATACTCAAGGACTATGAAGGACAGAGGGTTTCCCAAGAAATTCCCAAACCCAGGGAGTGGGTCCTGGGGTCAGGCTGCCCCCTCCCAGTTCTCTGGGCACCCAACTGCCAGGGGAGGAAGCTCCATGCCAGGAGGAGGCGGTGAAACATTTTGCTGAGCACAAGGTTGTCATATTTCTGGCTGGCACATCCACTCTTGAAGAAGGATCGCCAAACCATCATGAACACTCAGCCAGGGAACCGCGAATCAGGGAAGGCCCTGAGATTTGGTGCCTAGTATCTCCGTTCCCTTCCCCACAGATCTCCCCAAATCACCAGAGACTGGGGCAAAGCCCCCATTCCTCAAATCTCATACATCATGGTTCCACCTCTCGGAGCTCGGAGAATAAGGGGGTTTTTTGCAAAGCCACACACATTTGGAGCTGGCAAGTCTAACTTAGATTCAAAAGGTGATGTTCCTGTCCCTGCACCATGCCACCCCTCAAATGCTGTGCTATGGAGACAGACAGGACAGGAGTCAAAATCCAGGAGCTCTCCTTCAGGAGGAGGCATGTTGAGCTAGGTTCGAGGAAGAGAACGTACTCTTCAAGGTCTAAGGAGTCAGATGTGGTCGGAAAGGGCAGAGATGCTACCAATTACCCCGTCTGCCCCATGTCAGGCTCAGCTCACCCTAAGTTCACTCAGCAGAGTGGGCTCTCCAGGGCCCAGTCAGGGAGAAGTTGTCTCCCCAAACCCTCTGCAGTCGTCCTGGGGCTCAGGTCAGCTACAATGTCTAGGCTGCTGTTACTGGGCTAGGCTGGGCCAGGCTTCCATTTCTTTGGCTTTCGTGGGCAGCCACTTACCCACCAACCCACCAGGAGACCATGGCTTCCTGCCCCTTAGCCTCTGCCCTCCCTCTGGACCCACAGGACACAGGCCCATGGTGGCCGGGCTGGGAAGCGAGTCTGGAAACCCAGCCTCCTGCCCTCTCCTCATGAGGCCTCGTTCTAAGCTGGGCAACAGCATTCAGGTCTGAGTTCCACGGCCCACTAGAAGTGAGCCGTCTTGTCCAGTGCCCTTCAGGCCTCAGGGAACCTGAAGCCCAGGGAAGGTAGGGCCTGGCTGAGGTCACACAGGCGGAGGCAGGACAAGGGCACCTGCTAATACTCCACACCATCTCTGGGAGAGATGGCAGGGCGCTGAGCAGAGAATACTGGCCAGAGCCCCGTCCTGGGGCAGGACTCTCCTCTTCCCTGCCAGCCCCACACCTAGCCCGACTCTCCAGAGGAGCCCCTCTGCCCTTATCGAGACCCCCCCCAGAATATAAAGAGAAGCAAAACCAAACCTCACTGGCCATGCTGGGGGAGGCAGAACGCAGCAAAGGGCCCTGCAGGCTGGGTCTCCAGGAGCTCATTTCCCCAAAGTGCTACAGGCTCGAGAATTTTGTCCAGGTCCTGCTCAGAGTGCTGGTGGTACGAGCTGGGGCTGTGGCTGTGTGAGCCACCGTCACAAGTGACTAGCCTGTTCCGAGGAAGTGCCTCACTTCCTGGGGGCCGCAGCCTTCCCCAGCCTGCACCCTCGTCCTTCATCCCCACTCCAGCCACGTCCTCAAGGAGAGGAGTTCTGACTCATTACTCAGAGCTGGACAGGGTCAGCCTCAATATGCTGCTGAGGAAATGAATAAACCCATTATTCAATCCGTTAATCAGTCGGCCCTGCAGGTCCACAGTCCCACACCCAGCACCAGGTCACTCCACCAGGGCCCACCCAGCTCCATCCTCTTAAGTAACAAGCTCCCTGTTTGTCCCCCTCATTTATGGACTGGCTGACATTTCCACAATGCCAAAGCTTCCAGAAGACAGGGCCTCTCGCCTCCTGTCACCTGAAACCTGCCCGTGGCTCTGCCCTTTGTGAAATCACCACTTAAGGAGTCCGCCTGCACACACTGCACCAAGAACATTACAGCAGTTATCTTACTGAAAGCACACGCCCAGGGACATAAGGATAATGATGAGGAGGCTCACAGAGGGGAAGTGACTGCCCAAGGTCATTCGCTGGCAGAGGTCAGGACCTGGGTTAGGAACTCAGGGTGGCCTGTCCCCAAAGCTGCATACCTACATCAGTCATTCAATGGACATCTTAGCAACTTCTCAGTTTTAAACATCAAAATAATAATACAAATAATAATAATAAGATTTCATAAATAGCTTTTGGAAATGATGGCTCACATTCTGTCTCCCCACTCGGAGCTGTATTTTGGACGGTCATTCGGTTACCGTGGAGTCGCAGAGGCCAGAGGCCAGAGGCGCGGCCTTGGAGAAGGGCCGGACTCAGCACTGCCAGGCAGCAAGCAGCCTGCAGCCCCCACCGGGCGGCGTCTAGGGCAATCTACCCTGGGGGACGGTGCCCAGTGGCCAGCACATGCAGTTTCTTAGGGAGGTTTGCTCAAGCCACACGTGGGACCGCAAGCCTTGCCAGCCATGCTGTGTGCCCATGCTGTGTGCCCATGCTGGGCCTCACTTTCCCCGTGAGGTTCCAGGGTGGGGAGCTCAGGAAAGGTCTTGGCAGGAGGAAGCATGTTCCTGCCTCAGCCTTGAGACACTGGGGGGAAGGCCTGGGTGCCCTCCTGTGCCACGGCACAGAGCTTGCATCCCACTCTGCGTGGATGTGCACGTGAGCCAGCGTCCAGGCCTGAGAGCTGGCCCTGACCCACTGAATGGGTAGAGAAGCAGCTTCTACTCACCAGCATCTCCTTTCCCTGCCCATATTCTTGGTGGCTGTAGGGACAGGGCCCTGACAAGCCGTTTCCTTTCTTGGCAGCTGGTTTCCTCATCAAGGAAGTAGAGGAGGAGGCCAATCTCTCTCGTGGAAAAACAGGCCTAATAGTCCCTACCACCCAGGGTTGATCTGAGAAGTTGATATCATGTGTGTGGGCGAGAACATGATCAGAGCTTGCTGTGAGGCAGGTACTGGGCTAAGTGTGATTACCCACATTTGATAAGTGAGGACCATGGAACCCAGAGAAGTTACCTAATCTGCCAGGCACCTGCAAGGACAGCTGGGATTTGGACCCAGCTCGCCCAGGCCAAGATCTTGGCTCTTAGCCTCCCATTTTCTCATCTGTCTGCAAAGCCCCAAGCTCAGTGGCTGTTCAGCAAGTGGTAGGTCCCTATTCCCTGCCCTGTCCCTGCCTGCTGTTACCTCCCCCACCAGAGAGGGCCTTCTCCCAGCTGTGGCCAGGCTGGGCAAGGTTATGTTTCCACCCCAGGCCCCCTGCCCCTCTTTCTCCACCAGAGGGTCCATTTAAAATGCTGCAGAAGGCCTTTCAGATGCTCCTGTACATGCAATTTCAGAATGTGAAGGGCGTCAGAGGACAGCTAACCCTCTAACCTTGCAGGGAGAGATCTGAGTTATGGTCCCAGTTTCATCTGCAAGGATAAGCTGGGTAGCCTTGGTACAGTCCCTTGCCCACTCTGGACCTTCCTGACAGTGAAATGGGTATAAGGGGAGGGAGTGACCTTCAGCTGACCTTTCAGCAGGGAGGTTGATGTGCATCTGCTGGCTTTTGAAAGCCATTTGGACAGGTGGCCACATTTTGCCTAAAGAAGTCTGAAGTCAGGATATGGGCTAGAGTTGCCTGGGCCAGGGAGAGGGAGGCTGGCCTGAGACTGGTCGCCTGTACAGGAATTGGCACTGGTATTCTACCTGGGAACTAAGTGGGAGCTGCAGAAAGTAACTGGAAGGACAGCCTTGCACCTCTCCACCCCGGAGAACTGACAGGGGAGAGGAGGCACTAAGAGAAACTGTGTGGATGCAACTCCTTGAGGACTCGGGCACACGGCATAGGAAAGGGTGCTGCAGCGGGGTCCTCCAGGGCAGCGGTCCGCAAACAGCCTGCCCAGGTGTCCGGGAGAGCAGCAGCTGACCTGTGGGCATCTGCCATCAGCTGCCTAAGAGCTTCTCCCCTTCAGAGTCCTGACCCATGCCCATGCTGCCCCTGGGGATGCTGGAAGCAGATGGCAGTCTGTGTGTAGAACACATAGGCTTCCAATGCACAGTTGGGAGACTGAAAAGCTATAAACTGAAGGAGAGTTACATTTTGATTTTAGTTTGTTGAACTGGAGTGAGTTATACCTGAAAAGGACTAGAAAAGCTCTCCCTGTCCAGGAGTGGGGAAGAGAGATCTCACAGCAGCTTTGGAGAGTGAAAGGAAGGGAAATGGTTTGCTACTTGCACCCTACCAAGATCAAAAACCATTCTGTGAAACACTACCCATTCTTGTCAAAACTCCTTCTAAAGTGTTGGATATGCTCTTGGATTAATAGGCTATTCATTTTTAAAAGATTTATTTTTAATTTTTTTTGACAGAGATAAAGAGACAGACAGAGAGAGACAGAGAGAAGGGGAGGGCCCAGATTAGTTTCCATAGTTGACAGCACCAGTTTTCCATACAGTTTCACTCCACAGGTGGTTGCGGGGCTGCACAGGGCAGGAACTGGGCTGGGAGCCTCCTGCATAGGCCCAGCAAGAACTGAACTGGGAGCACACCCCAGCTCAGCGTATGGATCTGCCTAGGCTGGAGCCAGGATTCGATCCTCGGTCTCCAGGACTGCAAAGTGAGCGCTTAACCCACTGAGCCATCCCAGCTTCCCCTTCATTTTTTAAATAAACTTTTTTTAAAATCACTTTTTCTTGGTGGGAGTGGACACAGAATAGGGAGACGAGACAACCCCCTCTTATCTCAGAAGCACCAGAAGACATGGACAATGATTTTGAATAACTGTGAGGGGCAGTATGGAGTTAGGGTTTTGCTCTCTCCCCTCTGAAACCAGTTTAACAGCAGGGACTTGGCACCTAATGACTAGTTTACTGTTGCTTGTCTTCTGTGGATTGAGAAAAAAAGAACCCATTAGGATTGCTAGGAAATCAGAAGCAGTGAGCACTGAACTCTGGAGGAGGCAGCTCCAAGAAGAAGGAATGGCCCTCTCTGGTTCCCAGGGGTTTGCTGTGGTTCCCAGCGTCTGCACTGCAATGCTCAGCAAACACATTAAGCGAAGAGCTGAATAAATTGCCTCAGTGAGATCTTCAAGAGGACACGACTTTATGACTCCTAGTTCCTTAGGTGCCCCATGGAGGGGACCAGACCATTTGCTTGCAGATCCAATAACGCATTACTCAGCCTCTTTAAACAAACCAGACAGACCACCCCTTCTACTTCTTAGAATAGTATTATTATCCCTGTTGTACAGATATGGAAACTGAGGCTCTGAGAGGATAAGTCGGCGAGTAGCCGCCAGGCTCTTTCACTTGCCCTCAGATATTATTCCACAGTGGGGCTCATCTCCACTGTTATTGTTGAGCAAACTGAGGAGGTCGAAGAACCAAACACCCAGGTATGGCTTGGACAAATGGATGTGCAGAGACTTCAACAGCCAAACTGGTTGCTAACCCAGACCAAAGTATCCCAGGAGGAGGGGTAGGTAAAGAGAAGGTCCCAAGCTAAGGCCCTTGAGGAAAAGTCTGTCACCTGCAGACTTATGGGGCATCACAACCAGGGAACATCTGATTGCTGTCTACAGAGCCCTGGCCAGGACTCACAAGGTTAGAGACAGGGAGGCCAACTTCAGGTCAACATAAGGAAGGGTTTCCCAAGAGTCCAAGTGGCCCCAGATACAGAATGCAGAGCAAGCTGACTCAACAGGTGGGGAGCACCCCATTTCTAGTGCAAAGTGGTCTTAAGCAGGGGTGATTCCACAGACAGGGTATGGTGCGGTGCTAGGTATTTGGAGTCCAGGTGTCCCCTGACCCAAGGATCTGAGGGGATGCACGGACAATCAGATCAATGTGAGGGGATTTGCAGCTTGGCTAAGATAGCCCAGGAGAGATGTTTCAGGGGGAGATGCAAGAAGGTGAAGACAGATATTTTATTTTTAAAAACCAAAGCACACAAATGTGGTTAGACTAGCTATTCTGGGTTCAGCTGGGCTGACAGGAACTTAACATTAGAAACTTGTTTCCATTGACCCCCACTCTGGCAGATGGCCATGCAGGGCCTCCCAGGACTCCTCACCAGAGCACAGAGCCACCCAGCTGGCCTGGCCCTGACACTCCTGGGCCCCACCACACTGGGGATCCTGTTGGCCTGTGTCTGACAGGAACCCTGAAGCTTTCCGGGGGCCCTGCTAGAGCTCAGAGCTTCCAGGGGCCCCGGGAATCACATGTACCCGGGTGAGGGGGCGGGCAACGCCGGCAGCAGAAGAGGACCTGCTGCGTGTGTCCAAGGCCTCTTCCCTCAGTAGTGCTGGCCACAGGGTGCACTGTTTTAGGACAGCGAGGAGGACAGAGGCTCTACAATGTGTCCAGGCTCAAACAGCAATAGTGTGGGGGGCCTGGCTTTCAACCAATGTCTGTCCAGTTTGAAAGCTTAAAAAAAAATTTTTTTAATAGGCCTCTTCCATTATCAGGAAGGAAA
Organism: Craseonycteris thonglongyai; assembly: GCA_004027555.1. Lineage (NCBI taxonomy): Eukaryota > Metazoa > Chordata > Mammalia > Chiroptera > Craseonycteridae > Craseonycteris > Craseonycteris thonglongyai. The sequence goes on along the minus strand of PVKE010003697.1, from coordinate 14,360 downwards.
GTCTCTACTACCACACTCCCCTACCACAGTCTGTGAAGTCCTTGAAGTACTGCCTACTCCCCCTCCACTCCCTGAAGACTTAAAGGTCCAGCTCAATCCCTCACTCCTTCCTCCTGCTTTATGAAACCTAAATGTGTAGAAGAGTTAGAGCAAAGGGCAGGCGGGGGTTGAGGGTGAACACAAGTCCGGGTAGAGGCCTGAAGTGAATGAGCCACTCAGGTTTAGGAACGTGGAAGTCTGATACTTAGAGCTGTACACTGGGCTGAAAGACAGCAGTGAGAGGTCCAAGGGAATTGGGGCAGGAGTCTGAACCGGTGATCTGCGGTGAGCGGGAGGACAGCCCGGAGTCAGGCAGAGCAAGGGGTGGGACCTTCCCAGGAGCTAATGGGAGCCAGTGTCCAAGTTCAGGAAAGGCAACTGGGTGAGATGCAGACCGTAGAGGCTGGTGCTCTTGATACCTTATCACCTCTAATCCGAAGAGAACCTTGCAAGGCCAGGACTCTGCTGTTATTGCCCCATGTTACAGATGAGCCACTGAGGCTCAGCAAGGCGAGTGACTTGCCCAGGTCACACAGCTCCTCTGAGCCACCCCTGCCAAGCTGATTCCGCACCGGGGATTCACTATGATCTAGCAGTGGGCAGGGCAGGAGGCAGATGCCAGTGGCCAAGGGTGAGGGCAGGTGGAGAAGAAAGGCAGTGGGACCCAGGGCATGGTTGGTGGAAGGAAGGAAGGAACTGAGCTGCCTCGGACCCTGAGCCCTGGAAGAGATTCTGACTACTTCAGTGAGGACAGACACTGCCCAACCCTTGCCCATGGCTGGCTCCAGCTTGTGGGTGACCAGTCAGGGACTGGGGGCAGGAACCAGTGTTCATGCACACCCCCTTCCCCAAGTGTCAGCCCTCCCACACACTGTTTGCACTTTCAGGGGACATCCTCTGGGCACATGCCCTAAGGACACAGCCCACAGGCCGTGGGGTGTGGGAAGAGCCCAGTCACTGGTTTGTGGCCCTGGCCAGTTCTACACACACAGTTTGACCTTGGACAAGCCACTTAACCTCCTGATCCCAGATTCCCTGCTCTATAAAGTGGATTGGAAGAATTAACATAGTTAAAATGGTCATATTACTCAAAGCAATATACAGATTCAATGCAATGCCCATCAAAATCCCATAGACATTCTTTCAAGAGATAGATTTTAAAAAAATCATCCAATTTGCATGGAACCACAAAAGACCCCAAATTGCCAAAGCTATCCTAAGAAAAAAGAATAAAGGTGGGGGCATCATACTCCCCAACCTTATCTGTACTACAAAGAGTCAATAATCAAACAGCTTGGTATTGGCAGAAAAATAGACATACAGACCAATGGAACAGAATTGAAAACCCAGAAGTAAACCCACATATATATGTACAGATTATTTTTGACAAAGGAGTGAAAAATATACAGTGGGGAAAAGAAAGCCTCTTCAGTAAATGGTGCTGGGAAAATTGGAAAACCATATGCAAAAGGCTGAATGTGAACTGCGATTTGTCATTATATACCAAAATTAAATCAAAGTGAATTAAAAAGACCTTCAAATAAGACCTTAAACAACAAATTGCATAGAAGAAAACATTGGTACTAAACTTATGGACCTGGGGTTCAGGGAGGACTTTACGAACCTGACCTCAATGGAAGGGAAGTAAAAGCACAAATAAATGAATGGGACTTTATCAAGCTAAAAAGCTCCTGCACAGCAAAGAAAACCACCAACAAAGCAAATAGACAACCAACCAATTGCAAGAAAATATTTGCAAACAATGACTTTGATAGGGGCTAATATAAAAAATATACAAAGAACTTGTACAACTCAACAACAAAAAAACAAGCAATCCAATTAAAAAATGGGCAGAAGACCTAAAGGGACACTCCACCCACAAAGACATACACATGGCCAACAGATATATGAAAAAGTACTCAACTTCACTAGCTATTAGGGAGATGCAAATCAAGACCACAATGAGATACCATCTTACACCTGTTAGAATGGCTATAATCAACAAGACAAGGGATAACAAGTGCTGGAGAGGCTGTGGACAAAAAGGAACCCTCATACACTGCTGGTGGGAATGTAAACTGGTACAACCACTATGGAAGGCTGTATGGAGATTCCTCAGAAAATTGGGAATGGAGCTACCCTCTGACCCAGCCATCCCCTTCTGGGTATCTACCCTAACAACTTGAAAACCTTAGTCCATAAAAACTTATGTATCCCCATGTTCTTCACAGCCAAGACATGGAAACCAACAAAGTGCCCTTTGGTAGATGCCTCGATAAAAAAGCTGTGGTACATACATACAATGGAGTACTACTCAGCTTTAAGAAAAGATGAAATTCTTCCATGTGCAACAACATGAATGGAATTTGAGATTATCATGCTAAACAAAATAAGTCAGACAGAAAAAGCTAAGAACCACATGACTCCACTCATATGTGGAATATAAAACTGAAAGCAACAAAGAAACAAAATCTCATGAACACGGTCAATAATTTAGTGGTTACCTGAGAATAATGGGGGAGGGAAGTGGGAGAATAGGGAGGGGGAACTAAATATATGGTGATAGAAAGAGTTGTGTACCTGGAACCTATATAATTTTTACTGACCAATGTAACCCTAATAAATTTAACAATAAAAAAAAAAATCAAATGAATGTGAACATATGCCCACCTACTAGGAGCTCTGAGGACGAAATAATATAATATATAATACATGTAGGAGCCTAACAAAGGGCCTCCTGACACTTAATGAGTTCCTGAAAAATGGTGGCCAGGGTGATTTGTACATATTAAGTAAAAGTAAATAAAAAAAAAAAAAAAAGGAAAGCCAGGTTTGGATCCTAGCTATGACACTTATCTGGACTGGTTGCTCCCAATCTCTTAGCCTCAGGTTTTTCATCTGTAAAGTGGGATGAACACTTGGATCCCATGCCCACACAGGGGCCAATGTAAGATGTCTTGTTTTGTGGCTGTGACCTGCTACAGGTGTAAGAACTGGAAGCTTCCTCGGGGCTTGAGACTTGGTCAAGAGGCAGAGCTGGGGCCCTGGCGCTGCAAGGGAAACCCATTGCCATCGCCACACCTTTTCCAGAAGACAGGGACAGACCCTTGCAACCTCTGGAGAAGGCCCCTAAGCCTCCTCTCCCAGTCTTAGCAGGTTCTGGGGCTCAGAGTGGACCCTGTGCTCTGGCTGCAATGCCCTCCAAGCCCAGGGGCTAGCTGGGCTTCTGCACTTGCAGGGGCTCAGCATGTGGGGCTCCTTGCTCTTACCAGGCCGTTAATATGCACATGGCCACGTAATTCTCTTCTAACCATAGAAATTGATTCAATATAGGTGGGAAGGCAGAGGCTCAGACAGTGGAGGGACTCACCAGGGCCACATGGTGAAGGTAGTCTAACAGACAAAGATGGCACCCTCCAAGGGAAGTTTTGCATTGGAGATGGAGAAATTGCTTCATCTTGCCTAACACAGCCAGTGTGCACCTGTCATAGAGCCATGCTGTGGGAAAATATAGATCTAAACAGAGCAAGGTGCTGCCTCCTGGGTACTGGGGTACTGGGGCTGCCTGAAGGAACCTTGTGTTCTCTGGGACCATTTAATGTTTAACTTTCCCTCTCAGCCTGCCACTTGCACCAACACATTGGTAGGACTCAAACCAAGACTGTTGGACCCTGGAGTGCAAATTCCTTCCCTCATTGAATCTGCAATCCCTCTATGGTTGGGGGTTATCTGAGGATTGGGAGGAAATTTCAGCAGTCTCATGGCAGCCACTGCTCTGACCTGAGGCCTAGCCTTAGCTGATGGGCTTCAACTGGCCCTGGCATCAGCCACACTGACAATGTGGCACCTACTATTCTGCTGCCCTATGCTGTGCAGATGCCCATGCCCCATGCTTTGTTTAATATTCATGACCGCTCCAAGGACACTGAGTTAGACTTTCCTGCCCACTACCCTAGCCCTGTTTGCATGGACTGTCCCCAGATGAGTTCCTAGACCTTCTTAACACTTGCAGTCTGGGGTCCCTCTGCTTGGGAGAGTAGGCTCAGAGCTGGTCCAGGCTGAAGAGAATACATTCAGGAGGTGACTAAGAACGGGACCCTTTCTGCTTCAAGAGCTGACAGCTGGTAAATTGCAAACCAGAAGTCCTGATTTTTCAAAGGCCTCTCAAATTCAGGCAGGCCAAGGCTAGGGAAGACATCAGTTTCCTGAAAGGCTTTCCCATGATCCACTGAGGTAGTCAGGGACCCTGGCCTGTGGGTCAAACTTCCTTGAAGAATGAGAGCTGGCAGGGCCAAATCTCATGGGCCTCCCAGAGGGCCAGACAGTAGGGTAACTACAGGGAGGACCCCACATCCCCAGGAGGACACTTTAAGGAGGGTGTCTGTCCAAGTGTGCCCAGGTTGGAAGAGTAATGGGAGATCTGTCATAGACTGGTGGCCAGTCAAGCTTGGCAACCTCAGAAAGGCTCAAAGTTCAATTTCCTCACCTATAAAGTGGGAACCATAAAACACCTCTATTCAGGACCCAAAGAGCCAAAAAATCTTGAAAAAGAATGAAGTTGGAATTCTCATACTCTTTGATTTCAAGACTTACTACAAAGTCACAATAAAATAGAGTTGTACTAGCATAAGGACAGACACATAGACCAATGGAACAGATATAAACACTCATATATATGGTCAATGACTTTCAAAAAGGATTGTCATGGCCATTCAATGGGAATAAGACAGTTTTTTCAATGCATGGTGCCCGGGAGCTGGAAATCCACATGGAAGAGAATGAGGAATGAAGCCAGACACTTACTTTACACCATATACAAAAATTAACTCAAAAATGAACCTATGACCTAAATGTAAGAGCTAAAACTGCAAAACTCTGATAACAAAAACAAAAACCCAGGGAAAAACCTTCAAAACATTGGATGTGGCAATGATTTTTTGGATATATTAATTATAACACCAAAAGCTCAGCCAAGAAAATGAAAAATAAATAAATCAGACAAAATGAAAAACATCTGTGCATCAAAAGACAATATTAAGAGAGACAAGGATGCTGGGATAGCTCAACAGGTCGAGTGCTTGTCTTGCGGCCGTGGGGTCTGGGGATTGAATCCAGCTCCAGCCTGTGCAGACCCATGTGCTGAACTGCAGCGCACCTGGTAACTGCCAGGATAGCACAATGACAAGGATTCTCACCTCCCATGCGGGAGGCCCCCAGTTTGGTTCCCACCTGGCATGGCCCCACATCCACCTGTGTGGAATGAAACCATGTCACAACTAATGCACAACTATGGAGACTGCTCTGCCCTACCCCCCTCTCTTTCTCTCCTCTCAAACAATAAAATAAATCTTAAAAAAAAAGACAAAAAAATTCATACATTGGGAAAAATACTTGCAAATCACATATATGATGAGGATTAATATTCAGAATACATAGAGAACTCTTACAACTGAACAACAAAAAGAAAAACATCCCAATCAAAAATAGGCAAAGGACACAAATAGACATTTCTCTAAAGAAGATATAAAAAAGCACATGAAAAGATGCTCAATGTTGTTAGTCATTAGGGAAATACAAGTCAAAACTATAATGAGATACCACTTCGTGCCTATTAGGATCGCTGTGATTTAAAACAAGAACACAGAAAATAATAAATGTTTGCAGAGATGTGCAGAAAACGGATCCTTTGTGCATTGTTGATGAGAATGTAAAATGGAGCAGCTGCTAGGGAAAACAGTTTAGCAATTATTCAGCTAGTTAGACATAAGATTACTACTGATCCAGCAATTCCATTCCAAAGAATTGAAAGCAGGGACTCAAACAGATATTTGTACACACATGTCCATGGCATCATTATTTACGATACATAAAAGGAGGAAACAACTCAAGAACCCACCAACAGATGAATGGATAAACAAAATGAAGTATATACGTAGAATAAAATATTGTTCAGCCATAAAATGGAAGGAAATTCTGACACATGCTAGAACGTGAATGAACCTTAAAGACATTATGCTCAGTGAAATAAACCAGACATACAAGGACAAATATTGTAAGATTCTACTTACATGAGGTTCCTACTTAGGCAAATTCATAGGCACAGGAAGTAGACTAGAAATAGGAAATGAGGGGACGGAGATGGGGAATTACTGTTTAGTGGGTGCAGAGTTTCTGTTTGGGCTGATGAAAAGTTCTGGAAATAGTGGGGATGCTTGCACAATACTGTGGAAAGACTTTATGCCACTGACCTACACTCTTAAAAATGATTAAAATGGTGCATTTTATGTTATGCATACTTACTATAATAAAAGGTAACTGTATAAAGTTATAAGGGTAATAAAAGCAAAACAAACCTCTACCCTCTACTCATTTCCAAGTGAATCAAATAAGGTCACGTAAATGGTAAAAGCCAAATGTATTCTCATTATCAGCAATGGCAACACATCCAGAATCACCACTGTTATCTATACTAATGGTTCTTAACTTTGGAAACACCGGAGAACTTGGAAAAATACTGATGCCCAACCCCACCCCCAACTTCAGAGGTAGTGTGGCCTTGGCATTGGGTTTTTTAAAGAACTACTGTCCTACATGATCTGGCTCCCTATTATATTTCTGATTTTGTCTCCAACTAGTTACACCTCATCACTCTGCCCCAGTCACATGGATCTCTTTGTTGCCCCCTGAACGTGTCAAGCTCTCCCCTGCACCAGCCTGTCGTCCATCCCTTCTTTTCTTCCCCAGTATGGCTTAGCTTCTGTGTTCCCATTTCCACAGCTGAGAAGCTCCGAGTACCATCTGGTCACCCTATCCCCACCCTGGCTGCTACTAGAGCTTCAGCTGGCACTTCCTGTTACCCAACAGTGGGTGGCCTGTCATCATCAGTGGAAGGGGCAGTCATTCGCCTGTACAGTCACTCATTGCTCAGGATTCCAGGTCTCAGCAAACCACCACACTCTCCTGCTACCACACTCACCACACTCACCCCACAGGGCTCTCTGACCCAGGTCTGGGAAGGCAGCAGCTAGGCCTCACCAGTAGCCCCATGGTCCGTCTGGGTTGCACCTCCAGGCCCATATTCTGTTAGGAGCCTTGGTTTTAAGAATGCCAATGGGAATAATAATATCAACCTCATAGGGCTATTTTTGGAATTAACTGCATCTTGTCACTTGAAGCCACAGGAACACTGTGTAATGGTAGAATTGAATATATGATGGGGATGGAGTTGGGAGACACGGGAGTGGGAGAACCCACATGCGAGGCTCACCCTGGAGGTTCATATCCAATTATAGGTCTGGGTCTCTCCAAACTTATCTTATGGTGAGCAGCAGAAAGTGGTCCCTTTAGCACTGCCCTGAATCTCCCCATCTTTAAAAGCTTTACTGTATGTGGGCACCACCCTGACATCCTACATATGAGGAAACGGGTTCAGAGAGAGGGGAAATGACTCTACAAGCACTCCCTCCCCACCCCCCACAAGTGAGGATGGGGCCAAGTGAGGCTGCACAGAAGCCCGTTCCCTTCTGAACCTGAGGGAAGAACCTTCTGGAGCTAGCCCAGAGGGGAGCCCTGACGTGGGTGGTTCCCAGGGCACAGGGCACCAGTCACTCGCTAGAGGCCCAGCAGAGACAGTTTCCACAGCAAGCGCCTCCACCATGTGGTTTGCAGTGTCTGGTTCTGGATGAGGAGGGAGGGCATTGTGCCCAGTCTGCAGCCTCCAGGAGAGACATTCACTCCTGGAGAGGGTGCAAGGAAGCAGAAGACAGTATCTGTCACCAGCTAAGGCTGGTTGGGGCCTTTCACAATCTAGCTTGTGTCTTTCCTTCTGACCAGTCACACTGAACAATCCACTGAGCCAGAAAACTGTCTTCCAAACCCACTGTGCACATTCTTCCTCTACGCTTTGCCCATGCCATTCTACCTGGACTGCCACATGTCATCCGGCCATCCCATATCTTCACCCACCTTTTCAAAGCCCAAGCAAGGCCCTGCCTCTCCATTTCAGGGGCTACCCCAACCATGTGTTGGAGTCAGGAGCAGCCAGGAGAAGGTCTGTGAGTCCCTGGGAATTAAAGTGCAAAGAGAGTCATTGACAGGCAGATCTTGTTTTCCACCAAGGATAAAATCAAAGGTGTGGGCTATAGTTTTGACCCAGAACACTACAGCCAGTAAACCCTATAGGTGACCATCAGCAAGCATTGCAAAAGCAGAGTAAGCACAGTCACAAACCTCTGCAATCTACTGTCACCATCAGATAGCTGGCCACATCCTGTGGAATGAGCACAGATGAACCAAGTTCGTAGGTCCTGGGGGCCCATGTACCACAAAGTGTGCACAGAGTATGTGAAAGAGGAATGCTATCAAACCACACAATTTTGCCTAAAATTATTGGCTCAGTCTTGAAAGCAGGAATTACTTAGTTTTATTTTGTGGGTTTTTTTTGTTTTTTAATGTTTTCCTTTTAATGACGTATGTAATTTGTGATCACTTGCAAAAGTTAGGGGGGTGGGATGGAGAGAAAAATTGCCCTACTTCTAAGACTGTAGAAACAAATGCCACCCTTTTACCCTGCAAGTGTTATAATGGAATGAAGAACAAACTAGTCAAATGCCATGAGTTCAAGAGCAGAACATGATGGCATTGGACAGAACTGAGGGGCAGTCCCTGCTCGGCCCCGGGACACATGACCATGGAGTAAACCCTGGACCTACCCATGCCTTCGTGCTGGAGATGGGAGGACATTGACAACCCTTCCGTGCAGAGTGGGTTAGGGGCCACATGTGGAGTGACTGTCGTTGTACCTGGCACATATAGGGCACTCAGCAAATGGGCATTGTTGCCATTCTTCTGGGGGTGATTTAAGTAGCCAGGACACAGAGAAAATAATCTTCACAGAACTTGAAATCAATGCTTCCTGCTTTATTTTTAATTTAATCTAATTTTTAAAGTAAGTAATATATTTACATGGTCCCCAAATCAAACATGAGAAGTCCTTAGTGAAAGCACTCACTGCCACGCAGCCCTGTCCCCATCAATCTCTTTTCTCTCATTCCCCTAAAAGATCATCACTTTAATTAGTTCTCTGTGTGTCATTCCACAGGTTCCTGTTGTTAAAACAAGTTTATGCCAATAAAGATGCTTATTTTCCCCACTTTTCACAACAGGTCGAATATCAGACATGCACAGCTTGGCTCTGTGCTTTTTTTTTTTTTTTAACACATAATACCAGTCCTTAAAAAGCTTCCCAATCAGTACAGAGAGACTGTCCGCCCTCTTTCCTCCAACAGCCATGCTGGGAGGCACTGGGAAGGCTGTTGGTGGAGGCCCTTCCTCTCTCACCTGCTGCACCATCCACAAGCTCCTGTTGTTGAGGAGAACCAGCTCCTCAGCCACTGGCCTCCTCCTTCTTCAAGGCCATGGGGTCTGCCCTGCTGCAAGTCCTCTCACAGCGTCGGAGCAGGTTGGGTCCCAGCAGAGCCCCTCTGGACTCAGCCCTCCCGGCCCATTCCAGGCCATTCTGATTCCTTCTTCCTGAGTAGAAAGGCTCCTAACCAGCCAGAGAACTGTGGCTCCCAAAGTGTCTGCTAGTGTAATGCCAGGGCTCCCCCCTGGGCCAGCTCCAGAAGAGCCCTGCCTTGCAGGGGTCTCATTCCATTCTCCAGCTGGGGTCCTAATGTGTCTGCTAGTGCCAAGTACCACCCCTCTCCACATTCTCACCCAGGAAAGTTTCCTCTTCTCAGAATCCACCCCAAGAAATAATCCTCAACTGAAAAACCTTGAAATGCAAAGATCTACCCATTGTATTCACTGTCCAGAATAGTAAATAATTGGCAGTAACCTAAATGTGCAACAGTCCGAGACTGGATAAATAAATCATAGCATGTCTACCAAGTCCACAAGCTGGAGGACTGTGCAGTTATTAACAGCAGTGTTTTGAAGACAAGAAAATCACACTCATACCTGCACATGTTCAAAATGGAATTATGTTGAAAAAGAGTGGGTGAGTCACACAACAATGTGGAATACACTTAACACATCTGGACTGTACACTAAAAAAAGTTATGATGATATATTTTATGTTAGGTATACGAGGACTGACAATTAAGTTCATGAACTCATCCTAGAGAAAGTGCTACATACCTCATTGCTGAATATCACTATGGTCACCTTCAGGGTACTCCCCTTGGGAAGCTATGCACCAACACCAGTGCCTAGTCCACACTTCAAAGCAATTTTGGATTTTTTTTTTTCTGAAATGGCCATCAGAGCTGTTGTCGTATTACCCTTGATGTTCTGAATGTCACCAAAATGTCTTCCTTGGGGAATCCGGGATGGCTCAGTGGGTTAAGTGCTCACTTTGCAGACCTGGGGACTGAGGATTGAATCCTGGCCCTGGCCCATGCGGACCCACATGCTGAACTGGGGAGTGCCCCCAGTATGGTTCTCACTGCGGTGAGACCCCGGCCCAGTTCCTGCCCTGTGCAGCCCCGCACCCACCTGTGGAATGAAACTATGTGGAAAAACCAATGATGTGCAACTATGGAGACTGTTCTGGGTCCTCCCCCTTCTCTCTGTCTCTGTCTCTGTATCTCTCCCTCTTTGTAAAAAACAATAAAAATAAATAAACAAACCTTTAAAAAAATGTCTTCCTTTCAACATTTCCTTTATCTTCAGGTAAAGAAAAAAGCCATTGGGGGCCAGATTAGGTGAGTAGGGAGGGTGTTCCAATACAGTGATTTGTTTACTGGCTCAAAGCTCCTTCACAGACAGTGAGCTGGTGCATTGTCGTGATGCAAGAGCCAAAAGTTGCTGGAGAAAAGTTCAGGACATTTTTGTCTAACTTTTTCACACAGCCTTTCCAGCACTCCCAAATAGTCAACTTGATTGACTGTCCAGTTGGTTCAATCCCTCTGATATCAAAGAAGGTTATTAACTTATGGAACTTTTTTGGTGGTGGAGAACTGGCTGACTTCCATTGTGCACTTTGATGCTTTGTTTCAGGATCGTATTGGTACACCCATGTTTCATCACCAGTGATAACACAGCCCATAGCATTGTCTTGCCTCTCCAAAAGGTCTGGGCAAATTTTGACTCTCTTTGCTTTTGTTCATTGGTGAGCTCCTTTGGGGCCATTTTTTGCACACATTTTTCTAATGCCAGCACTTTCAGTTAAGATTTTCCTGCTATGCTTCTCACGGTCAGCTGATTATTTTGATGCACAACTGGATAAATTTTTGCAATGTTTTAATCAGTTCTGCTCATTACTGGCCGCCCTGACCTTCATCAGTGATGCTTTCTCTCCCCTCAGAAAAATGTGTAATGCATCTGTGCACTGCCATTTTCTTCAGGGCATTATCCCCATCAACTTGAACTAACATGTTCCTATTTTCACTTCTGCTCTTACCAAATTTAACCAGAAATTTAATGATTGTTCATTACTCCAATTCGAGTTTTGACATTCTTGTGATGGCACACAGAAACACACAACAATAATGAACACAACACTCAGGAAGACACCGCCACTTGTCAACATGATCACAGCCATGAGACACTGATATACCAAGGCTATGAAACCTTATTGAGTTGTTTGTACAGAGCTGCCAATGTAAGCACACAGTAGCAAGCTCTCAAACTTAATGGTCAGACCTCGTATTTTACCACAATTAAAAGTAAATTCTAAAATGTAAGAAGTAAAAGGTGGGGAGAACAAAACATTGTGTCAATAATATGCTTGCCCCTATGTAAAATAATCTTAGAAAAACACAGCAAACACAGTAGACTCTGTTAGCCAGCACTCAAGCAATTAGCACTCTCAAGCAATTGACAAAAAAATTAAAGAAATCATACTTTAAATAAAAACTAAAATAAACTCAATTTCTAGTAGGCATGTAAGTTTAAACTTGGCATGCAGGTGCATATTATGCAAAAAACCTGACTTTGCGTGAGAAGCGTAGGGCCTCAAAACAAGCTGATTATTTGTTCATTTTTAAAGAACGCTGCACGCAAGTTTGCCAGCACAGCATCATCTACTAATGCAGATCCAAACCCATCCACATCCACTTCTGGTCTTGTCCTAGTAATAGCTACGTCATCAGATCCTGATGATCCTATACGATTTTCCCTCCGTAAACTCTTTACACCCACTGTGACAATCTTAAGTGTGTATGTGTTTCTTCTAATTTACTTGAAGTTAAAAAAAAATGATAATTTTTAAATTGTAAGTTCTTTTTATTTTTTTAGATTTATTTTAATTGAGAGAGAGAGAGAGAGAGAGAGAGAGAGAGAGAGAGAGAGATCCAGAGCAATCTCCAGAGTTGTACATCACTAGTTGGGACATGGTTTCATTCCACACAGGTGGGTGTGGGGCCATGTGGGGTGGAAATAGAACCGGGGCCTCCTGCTTGGGGGGTGAGAACCTTCGCCGTCTTGGTGGTTACCAGTTGCACCACAGCTCAGCATGTGGGATTGTACATGCTGAGGATGGGCATCGAACTCCAGACCTCATGATTGTGGTGCAAGCACTCAACCTCTGAGCTATCCTGGCATCCCTGTAGTATTTTAACATTAATATCAAGGCAATAGAGAGTTTATGGTGTGGCATAATATAGTATGGGATATAGTACTAGGCATATTTTTTAAAGATATATTTTTATTGTTTTTGACAGAGAGAGAGAGAGAGAGAGAGAGAGAGAGAGAGAGAGAGAAAGATACAGAGACAGAGAGAAGGGGGAGGGCCCAGAGCAGTCTCCATAGTTGCACATCATTGGATTTTCCACATAGTTTCATTCCACAGGTGGGCTCGGGGCTGCACAGGGCAGGAACTGGGCCAGGGTTTCACCCTGGTGAGAACTGAACTGGGGGCACTCCCCAGTTCAGCATATGGGTCCACACGGGCCGGGGCCAGGGCCGGGATTCGATCCCCGGTCCCCGGGGCTGCAAAGTGAGCGCTCAACCCACTGAGCCATCCCGGCTTCCCCGCTAGGCATATTTTTAGTAGTAACTCTCAAGCAACCAGAAACTACATTTATCTGTCATTTACCAATCCTCATGGGTGCCGGGTAACTGAGAGACCACGGTACTACCAGTTGTCTCCGTGTGGTAAGACAGCGAGGGTGCTTTCTTCCTATTTTTCCACTGTCCTTGTAGGATCTTATATTTACAGCTTTTGATTCGTTAGAAGGTATATACATAGCTTTCAGTGCCTAGAACAGAACAGGCACCCAGTAAATATCACCCTCTCCTGACTTTCTGGAAGGCCCTGGGGCACTGCTAGCAGGTCCTGTGGTGGGAGACATGCAGCTTTATGACAGGCCGAAACTGGGGCCCCTCTCTGTTGCCTCCTAAATGGGGAACCTCCGAATGTTAGAACTGGGAAGGGGAAGAGATGACAGCAGCTGAGTGGACACATCAGGGAGGGGTGAGTGCAGCCTCAGCCCCTGGTGTCTCCCTTGTGAGTCATCCCCCAACCAGGGGAGCAGTTCCTTCCTCTGTCCTCTGTTGGGGAGCTCAACTCCTCCCAGTGTGGCACACGGAGGCTTCGGGAGAAGGCTGGAGCACATTTCAAAAGGGAGAGGTGTGACTACATCAGAGGGGAAAGTTCAGCCTGCTGCCTTTGCTCCCCTTGGGGGGTCCTGCCCAAAGGTTGGGGGAGGTGTGGTGATGAGAGCTCACTGTAGAATATACGTGGCCCGGCCTCTACAGACCCTTACGGATCCCAATGAAATCTGGTCCAGGACTAGATTTTCCCTCTTACAACAACATTCAGTGACTTCTTTGCAAAGGCCATTGTCTCACTGACAGGCCCCACTGTGAGGCTCAGCCAAAAACTTCCTGCAAAGCACTGCTGCTCTTTCTTACTGTGTGTGTATAAGAGAAACTAAATTATCCTTTTGTCTATCTGTGGCTAGCACAGCCCTGTCTCATTTCCACAGCAGTCCGCATCTGCATGTTCTGCTGCAAAGAAAAGCAGGCTATAAATAAGTGCTGTGTGACCATGTTGATGACACTGTGACCAGGTCTACTGAGGGCTCGGACTAGTCTGTCCCCACAGACTGTTTCCACCACTTCTGAGCCATTGTGTCTGCTTTTTATAATGTTTCCGCTTTCTACTGTGCTATCACGCTACACGTTGTCTCTGAAACTGTCTCTAATAGTTCAGGTCCACCAATATTTATCACTTACCAGTTGTATATCAGGTTTCATGTAGATCCCTTCTAATTGCTGTTTTTATAGATGAAAAGATCACATTACCAATCTTATTAAAAATTGGAGGATGGGAAAGCCGGGACGGCTCAGCGGGTTGAGTGCTCGCTTTGAGGCCA
>PVKE010003696.1:0-70114 GCA_004027555.1 Craseonycteris thonglongyai | reverse complement strand
GGGAGAGGGCACCAGCATTATGGACACACTCAATGGTTTGGTGGTTACCAGGATAGGGGGGAGGAGCGGGGGGGACAGTTGTGGGGGGAGTTGGGAGTGGGCACTAAATATAAGGTGATGGAAGGGGAACTGATACTGAGTGATGGGCACATAATACGATGCATGAATGATGTGAGGTGGACTTGTACATCTGTAAACTGTCTAATTGTTACCAACCAATGTAACCTCATCAAATTTAACAATAAATTAAAAAAAATAATAATAAAAAAAATAAAATAAAAAGAATATTTTTATTAGTGAGAACTGAGCTAATGAACCCATTTAATTCCTATGGATTATGCTTATTATTTTTTATTAACCTTTAATCTGAAATGTGTTTTATGTTTGGTCTTCTTCCTTCATGTTGTGACCTGATTTTTCTATTTGATCAAAGTTATAGGTATATTATTCCTTGTGGATAATGATGGTTGAGAAATATCACTCAGAAGATTACTTTGTTAGAAGACCTGACTGCTAACATTTTCATGATAATGTGTGAGTTGTAGAAAATTTGCGTTGATATTATTGGATAAACCTAAAATACTTATACCTTCTGTTATAATTATGGGTCCAGCATCTGGCATGACAGAACAGTATCTTGAAGTACTATGCTTCGCACTTTGTTTCATAAAAATAACCAATTTGATCAACTGCTTTTGGTGATGCTGTCATGTCCATCTTTTTAATAGCCCCCTTGTTCATTGTAAGTGCCGTTAGCCATACTGTCTAATGAAAGGTACCTCACATCAAGTCTGATTACTTCTGTAACATTTTTCAGGCTTGCTTGATGATGAGTCTGGCATATGAAACAATTTCCTACAGTAATAAAACTAATTAAAGTAGGCAGTCATCCACATACCACTTTCTAATGAATTATAATAAATTCATTAATCTCATCTACTCTCATTCCAAAAACTCTATTGATAGAAACTGTATTTAAGTGTAAAATTCTCAGTTTTAAAAATGGTCAGTTATTACAGAATCAAAGAAGAGTCTGGATTTAAGTTACAAAAATCACAAATTGATGATCGGTGCTTTAAATGAAATGTGCATATTCTAAACTTTGCCCTATTTTGCATTGACAAGACCTTTTGTATTTGAAGTCTCCTATAATTAATTTAACAAAACAAAAATGATATATTGTGCAATAATAACTCTTCAACACCTTGAAGACTAAAATTGAATGAGCCCACTCCACATTTTCTCCTAGATATCATATGAAAATGATGAAGTGAATACTTGAGATCGAGTGATAAAAACACAGCATGTTTCCTCTCCAGCACTAGAGTATCTGTTCAAAATGTTAAAAATAGTAATAACTATTTTTTGTTTCTCATCTTCAAATTTGTGGGGTACCTAATGAAACAAAATAATAAATATTATTCTGTTCAGTTACAACATAGACCTATTGTTCGAAGATAATGTTACTGTGAAAATGATAAGGTTATTAAATGTAGCATGTGGAAACACAATTTCTGAACTACAAAGGTTAAAAAATAAGGAAATATTTTAGGGAAATAGAGTGGAGATTTAATCACCCTATATTCATTATAATTTAATGTTTTTAAAATGTGGCAGCTTCCATTCTAAAGCTCAATACTACTATGACACAGATATGAATTTATTTTTTAAGGAATGAATTATAAATATGTGGGTTTCAAAATTGATACCAAATGATTATAATAGGTTAAGCTTAAATAAATAGGTGCCTTTTAACTTATGAAATTAACATTCAAAATTATTTACCGTTTAGTAAATTAGCTAGTGTTTCTTAGTTCTTTAGAGAGAACCAGGTTGGATATTCTGTGCAGAGTATTGTCTTCTGTAAAACAAATGTTTAAAACTATGACACCTTCAATAGGTAGATGCTTAGTAAACCTGTCATTGAGTAAAATGTCTCCCAATCTGGGATCAGCTATAACTGTGATAGCCAATTGCCATTGTATGTGATAATGAGTTTATTCTGTGCCATGAACAACAATTACAGAAAGGGCTTTCGGTACAGGTTCCTCCAATTTGTAGCTGGATGGTCTTGAGAAAGTAGGTAATACATCTAATTTAGTATCTTCATCTGTAAAATGTGGGAATTAGGCTAGAGCCGTGCATCCTAAAATGTCAAAAATGCCACTGAGTGTAAATTTGGTGTTTAAAGTAAGTATTTAATACAATAAAAATTCATGTATTGTACGAAATAAAACAATTTCCCTTTTTATTCTAGTGTCCTGAAATCAAGGAGATACATTTTGTGCTATAAGGCCCTAATATTTCTCTAATACTAGGAAATCTCTTTTTCTCTCTCTTTTTCTCTTCCTCCCTCCCACCATCTCTCCTTTGACAAAGCTGTTGGATCACCTTATAGGTTCTAAGAGAAAAGAGAAATATGCATCTGAACAGAAGGATTTTGCATGTAAGTCTCATTAGGAGAAGTACATTTCTTGAAAGTTATCTCCAGAATAAAAGAAAATTAAACAAGAACTTTAGGAAAATTTTCTGAGGTCAGATGACCTTGTTTTGAATAGAAATCCTTGTTTGGAAAAGGATTGCTCCAATTAGTAGATCTAATTGATGGTTCCTATTAAGAGTTATATTGAATAAACTTTGGAAATGTTCTTTAATGTTAATAGGAAACATGACTCATGGTTATAACATCTAACATTAATGTGATGTTTAATAACTAATATTTCTTTAGGGCTTGGAAGTCAGGCACTCCTTTTAAATTTATATATATATATATACACACACACACACACACACACATACACACACACACACACACACACACATATTAGTCTTATCACTCAGTCTAAAATTTAGAATAACTGTACAAATTAATTACTAATATTTTCCTTATTTCACATATGAAGAAACTGAAATACTAAGATATTAAGAAATTTGAGAAGGGTGTCACACAGTTAAGTAAATGACAAGGTTTTTTTGTTTTTTAATTCTGTAAGTATTCAAGTACACCACACACTTCTAGATCTTACTGTTCTCTATCCCATCACCTCCAGTAGGCCTTAGTTAACTGAGTCCTCACAGTTCTCAACAGGTAGCTTGTTTCTTTGTTTTGTTTTAAGATATATTTTGTTTTGAGAGAAGGTGACAGAGAGAGACAGAGAGAAAGAAAGAGGGCCCAGAGCAGTCTCCATAATTGTACATCATTAGTTTTTGATCTAGTTTCATTCCACATGAATGGATGTGGGTCTATGCTGCGTGAAACTGAACTGGGCACCTCCTTTGTGAGAACTTTGCTGCCATCCTGGTGGTTACCAGTTTCTCCACAGTTCAGCATGTGGATTTGCATGGGCTGGGCCCAGGATTCGGTCCCCAGACTTTGCAGTAGCAAGGCAAGTGCTCAACCTGTTGAGCTATCCCAGCATCCCAGAACCTTGTTTCTTTCAACATTATATTACCAGAGTCTTGCACATGGTAGGCACTCAAAAAATACTTGTTGAATAAATATATGAGTAGAGTAATTAATCAGCAAATCTTTGCTATAAAAGACAACTTTAAAAATGCCTCTATACATAACATAATGGACTCTTAAGACCTCACCCCCAGGATTTTCTTTTTCTCACCTTTCACTTAATTTTCTCCTGATAATTTGTCACCATCTCTGTTATTAATCTTTAGTCATTTGTAACCAAAACAGTGTGCTTTAATGTCAGAATATATAGGTTCAAATGAAAACTCCATTGCATAACTCTATCTACTATTTAACTGTGTGACCTTGGAAGATATAGTTAAAGCTCTCTGAGTTTCATGTTTCTTATGTGTATAATGTCGATATTAATATCTAACATATTTATTCAGCAGGATTATTGTACTAACTAAATTAAATGTGCTTAAAATGCCTAAGAATTGTTGGCACATTATAGATATTTTATAAAAGAGACAATAAAGCATCATATTGAAATACCTAGATATTGGAGCCAAACTGACCCAATACTATTTACTGGGTAGTTCTGGAAGATTGAGTACATTACTTATACAATTAAAGTGTTAGTTTTTCAGTGCTTAATCACAAAATACAAGATCCTAACTCAGGGTTATGATAGGATTAAATGAGATAATTTGTTCAGAATGCCTGACATACAATTAAAAGCAAATATTAATAAATGTTAGCTATTTTATTTAGTAATAATTTTTTACTCTTAAATTTACTCTTATTCTTTTGGTTTAATATCTTGGTGGTGGGGGGCAAGAGACAATTCACTGCCTCATGACTAAATACATTTATTAGACTATTTTCATGTTGTGTTCTCTAAAATGTAAGTACTATTTTTGCCTAATAACAGTACCACTCAAATTATATTATCTTGAACATAAGCTGCTTAAAGTTACTACTTCAGGAAATAGAAAATTCAGGTCTAACAAAATTTAATTTATTTAATCTGTATTTTATAGACAACTGACATTTGGAAGACTATGACAGGAAGGAAATTTATAAGACCATTACTGCCAGCTTAGCCAAAAATACTATTATCTCCTTCTAATATAGTAATAGCCTTCTAATAGTTTTCCTTACTCCCTCTCTTACAACTTGATCTCCTAACCTGACTCCCCTAATCAGTCTTCCAGTTTTATGCAAGTATTATGTCCTAACCCTACTAAAAATTCTTGTCCTTAAAATAAAGTCTAAAAATTTTCATTCCCCTTGTTCTTAAGCTAAAATCTAAGAACCACCAATGATATGGCTTATTTTACAGCATTGTCAAGTGCCATTCTGCCCTTTTTGGTTCCATACTTTATCTATACCATATATCTTTTATGTCCTTGAATAGTCTGCGTCCCTTTTTACCTTAGTCCAAGTGTGTTTTGTTTTCTTTTTCCCACAGCGAAATCACACTCATTCGTCAAATCTCTGCTTAAATATTTCATCAATAAAGGCTAGAATGATTTTCCTTAGACCCTAGCAGTTTTCTTCCATAATACCATCATACTTCAAAAATTTCAAAAGCAGAAGTATCCTTTTTGTATCTTGTTTGCTGCTATATTCTCAGACCCTTGCACAATGGCTAGCATTCAACATTTACTTATTTCTAAGTTTGCTAGTGATGAAAGATGTTTAAAGCAATAAGAGGTATAAGACTATAAGCTCACATTGATCCCCTCCCCACACAGACATTGTTTCTTGATGTAGAGCCTGATAGCTGAAAAATGCCTGATTCTCCCTCGAAGCTAGGGCATAGTTGTATGACCCAATCCTGGCCAATGGACCAGAGGAAAAAACTTGTATAAAAAAAGGTACTTGTGAGTAGAATTTGTTCTTCCCACTATTAAATTCTATTGATTGAGAACATTCATTTTTAACCTGTGTTTGCTTCTACAACTATAAATGGTCAAACCTGAGAACTAATGCCAACCCTTTGAAGACAAATGGGAATAAATAGAATGTATCTGAATCTTTAATGATGTTATTATGCTGTTGGATTAAATGAGCTTGAATCCACCTACTTCTGATTATTTTGTTATATAAGATAATATCTCTTCTGTTTAGGCCACTTTTAGGTGGGTAGCTTTTTACTTACTTTCAAAAGCACTGCACCTGATATTGATGACCTCAGGACTTGACTTTCCCTGACTTCCTGTTACACAATTAGTCATTATCTGTTGGAGTAAGGACATCTATATTGTCTACTACTCAATGAAATCAAGTTTCTTCTCTAATCTTCATGTTCTCTTTTTTTAAATGAAGATGAGCTAAAATGTACCCCCAAATAGGCCCAAACAGTATTTTTTTCTGCTTCCCTTCTAAATGCTCTCTAAGTGTATTTTAGGTTCATTAATGATCCTCACAATAATTCAAGCAAAATGCTAAGATAGGAAAAGAAATACAAATACAGTCTTTTATATATTTTTTAATTGTACTTGTTGGCTGCATGCCTTAAGCAATAGGGAAATCTGAAAATGTTCCCTGACTAATGTCGAATGGCGACCAGGAGTAAAGGGGCCCAGATTATCTACCAACACTTTATTTATTCAAAAGTTGAAGATGAGAGGCAATGGAGGGAAGATTATTTCCATGAAGTTAACTCTATCAGAAAGAAAAGTGGTAGGTGCAGGACAGTAGGCTATTATATATTGTTCACATTCATTCAAATGGTTCTATTAAAATAATAATTGTGTAGGCCCTATAAGCAAGACAGATGGTCAGGAAGGCTCCTGGCCCAGGAATATTACGTTTTTACTATATTAACATACTTTATAAAGGTAAGCAAAATTCACTGCAGTATCAACATATTTATATATGCATGATCTTCAAAAGGCCATGAACTTTGAAATCAAGAATAGAAATATTATTTCTCATAACCCTTTCATTCTTTATAAAACCAAACACTGAGCTCAACTCAGAAATTAGTCATTCATCAAACATGCAATGTGTGAACTTCCTTTTCATGTAAGTGTAATTATGGAATTTAGGCTACAGGGGCTTCTCTGAGCCTCTCTGCTCTCGTATAAAATCTCAGTAATATCACCTGACTCAGAGAGTTTCTGTAAAATTATAACTAATGAAATGATGAATATAAAATCCATGGAACTGAATGGGTTAACTTTTCATATTTCTCCAGAAGTTAAATTTGAAAGATTTTTTCCTGATCAATATGGCTTATAATAATTAATTAGTTTACTTTCTCATTGAGGTTGAAAACAATAGGGTGCTTTATGTACAATTGTTTCTGTGTTCTTTAAAATATTTTTATGTGTAATATGCTTTAGATATTATGGAAAATAAAAAGTTTTACCTTTCTCTCAGTTTTCTATAGCTACTGTCTACAAGTATGAACTCATTGTTTTTATTTATTGAAATGTTCAGTCTTTTATTTCAGCTCTTTTGATAACTTTGTGTTTGCCTTAAGCAAGTCACTTATCTTTTCTATTCTATTTTCTCTTTCTATTTACTTATGATAGATAGGAATAATGACTGTGATGTACCTACAGAAAAGATAAAATCATATTTAAAAAAATGGTAAAAACCAAAGCAGTGTGTTACATGCCAGATATGGCAACAAAAATAAAACAAAGAACTTGACCATTATGAAGTATTCTCCTGAGTGGTTTTAATACTGTGAAAAGCAGTAAAATTATTTCTTGTTAAATACTTTATTGAGCATTCAAGGATGAATTGTCCATGATATAAGTATATAGGGTCCGGCAGAAGTAAGTGTTACCAGCGCATATTAAAGGTGTGTTACTTCTGCCAGACCATGTGTATATGTTGATTATCTAGAGTCTTAATTATCCAGCATATTTCCTGACCTAAGCTCATTGAATTAATTGTTAACTGGAATACCACCAGGGGGCAGTTACTAGAATAATTGAATGGGATATATCTGTGGGCAAAATTTCTTCCCTTAAATAGTTTCTGGACTAGTCTAAAAAGATCAAAGTCAATTTTAAATTTTAACTTCAAATTTCAGCCCAACTTTGCTACCAAAGCACTAAAGAAAATAGGATAGTAGCTGGTTTGCCTATCCATTCAATTGATATTTACTGAACTCATTCTCTGTGAAAGTTACTGAAATAGATGTTTAGTAATCTATAAAGATAAAATATAGCTCTTGTCCTCAAAGAGGTTACATTTAATAGGAAATCAAGAAATATAAATAAATAAGACTATTAGGTTCTCTTTGTTAGTGTTGAAACAAAAGCAAGGAGGACAATTTTGAGAAAAATGAAGAATTCTAACAAAATGTAAGGGCCTGAAGAAAGTGATGACAATAAAAACTGATAAAAGATATATTGGAGTCAGAAACGATCATTCACTAGTTGGTTATGGAATATGAGAGAACATGAGAAGTCAAAGATAAGAATTCCCAATTTTAAGTTCCAACATGTATAGAGCTTGAAAGTCTCTTCTGTTTTTACAGCCACAAAAAAAGCCAAACAGACTGAAAATCAGCAGCTTTGGGTGCTTACCAGAGAAATAAGGCCATGGAGAAAACTACCATCCCAGGCAAATATAGAGAATCATAGCTGAATTCAGTTGACCTAGAGTACAAGCCAGTGAAGCCATAAACTGATAGGAATACCTAAATGGTAATTTTGATGTATTGCTAGAAGGTATATGTGGGTTAGCTGGCCAATAGGAAACTTCTGGATCCATATTCTTGGAGGGTACCCACATTATTTTTAGAGAATATATATTTTTTTAAGATTTATTTCTTTTTTGAGAGAAGGAGCGAGAGAGCAAGCAAGAAGAAGGAGAGCCCAGAGCAGTCTTCATAGTTGTACATTAGTTGTGACATGGTTTCATTCCACACAGGTGGATGTGGGGCCCTGCGGGTGGGAACCAAACTGGGGGCCTCCCACACAGGTGGTGAGAACTTTCCCCACTGAGCCATCCTGGTGGTTACCAGTTGCACCTCAGTTTAGCATATGAGTTTGCATGGGTCGGGCTGGGAATTGAACCCTGGACCTCATGATTGCAAGGCAAGTGCTCAACTTCTGAGCTATTCTGGCATCCCTGGAGGGTACCCATGTTTTCATGAATTTTACCTTTAGTAATCCCACCAGGTACTCATGGTGAAAAATGCTCCCCACCAAAAAAGAAAAGAAAAAAAATTCTCTTGTGACTTTGGCAAAGAGATACAAAAGTAATAATTTAAAATATGCTTAGGGCATTTTTCATAACAAAGGTCTACTCTTCAGGAGAAAAACCTTACCAGACCAAGCCTTAGCTCCGTTAAGAGAGATAGCACTTAACCAGTTTCAGACCTCTATACCCTTCCGGTGGAGGAAATAAAGCTAAGAAAGGATTGTCAAGGTCACAATCAACCCAGAGACAAAGGCCTACTAAATAAGTCATATTTAAACATAATATTATAGAACAATTTCCCTCCCATACTTCTTACCACTATATCCATAGGTTTCCAGTATAATAACTGAATTTTATCTGAAAGAACTGCAAGGCACAGATTCTATTTAAAAAAAAGATATTCTTAGGGGAACTCAGCAACAGTAGAGGGGACAAAAATAAGGACAGAAAAGGAATTTGAAACCTCTGGGACCTATAGCTACAGCAAATATTAAACAGCCCAACTTTCTGCAAGATTAACATAATGACTCACAATATTTACCTCAGTCATTATTATCTAATGTGTCACCTCCAGCTTAAAAAAAAAAAAAAAAATTACTGGACAGAATAAAGGCAGGAAAAAAAGCAAAAACAAAAACAAAACAACACAATCTGAAGAGATAATGCAAGCAGTAGAACCAGACTCGTAATGACATAGATTATGAAATTAGCAGACAAAGAATTTAAACTAATTATAATTAATATTTAAGGGCTCTAATGGAAATAAACAATGTGAGATAACAAATGGAAAATGTAAGCAGAAAGATAGAAATTCTAAGAAAATAATCCAAAGAAGATGCTACAAATCAAAAGCACAGCAACATAAATGATGAATGACTTTGATGGGGTTATTAGTAGATGAGACACTGCTAAGAAGGAATCAGTAAGCTTAAAGATATATCTACTGAAACACAAAGAGAACAAGGGATGAAGACAAAATAGAATATAAGAACGCAAATAATTTCAAAGAATATAACATGTGCATTATTGGAGTACCAAAAGAAGAGAGAGAATATGAAGCAAAAGAAATGTTTAAATAATGGCCAAGAGATTTTCAGTATTGATAGACACAAAACCATAAATCCAGGAAGCTTAAGTAAGTCCAAGCAAGATATAAACCAATAATATCTACCCCTGTACACACCATATTGAAACTGTGGAAGAAAAGGAAGGAAGGAAGGAAGGAAGGAAGGAAGGAAGGAAGGAAGGAAGGAAGGAAGGAAGGAAGGAAGGGGAGGGAAAAAATCTTGAAAGAATTCAGAGAAAGAAAATATGTTGCCTTTAGATAGAGGGGGGTGGGGCAGGGAATTATAATGAACTCCTCAGAAACCATGCCAGCAAGATAATGGATTAAAAATAAAGTGCTAAAAAAAAAAAAAAAAAGTTAAGGATGAATCCAAAGTACAAGAGAAATAAGGTGTTGCCCTTTTGGGGTGAGGATTTTAGATTTGAAACTTTGAATCTGACACACCTAGAATACCTGGAATGTAACAAGTGCAAATTTTGGGGAGGCAGTTAAAAATTTGGCTCAAGGTTTCAGAAGGTGGTTGGAGGGATTGGTAATGCATACTGAAGTGTTAGCTTCTAGGTCCTTGTTGAGATGAAACATTCGAGGGAAGTTGAGAGAGGGATTCTGACAGAAACCTGGGAAATGTTAACTTTTAAAAGAACAAAGTGAGAGGAAAAATGCTAGTTAAAGAATGTGAAAAATATCCAAACTATAGAACAGGAGAAAATGCTAGTGTAGAAGTTTAGGAGGAAGAGATATTTTAAAGAAGAAATTTTTGTATTGCCAAACCTAAAGCATTTGTCAAACTGAGCACTGAAAATAAAAATATTTTTACTTAACACTGAGAAGAACAATTTTAATTAAGTGACTATAGAGTGGAAACTAGCTTTAAGAGGCAAAAAGTTTGAGCAATTATTAGTTATTTATGCACGGTGGTTCAATTGCAAATAAGGGTGTGGACTCTATAAGTGCAGTTCCTCTTTTAAGAATCTCATTTACTAAAAGGAGGAGTCAGGAGTAGAAGTCAGGAATCACAAAATATTTGTTGCTGTTTGTTATGTTTGTATGAGGAGAGGTAGAAACTTAATCCAGTTTAAAGAATAAGAGAATTGAGAAGATCTAAACTCAGTTTCTCTAAGTTAAAGGGCTTTCCTTTTAGACCAGTATTCTGAATAAAGTGAACAAGTGTTTGTTTACCCTTTGACATACTGCTCATGATTTTATATGCAACCAACTCTGAACAATTCACAGAAAACCTGTCTTTTTTTCCTTCATCCTGGATAATGAAAATTGTTTGCTGCATGAGGATAATTTATGATACATTGGGAGTACAATGAGCAAAATTATATCAGTTGGGAAAGTTGGGATGGCTCAGCGGGTTAAGCGCTCGCTTTGAAGCCCCAGGGACCAAAGATCGAATCCTGGCCTTGGCCATGTGGACCCACATGCTCAGCTGGGGTGTGCCCCCAGTTCAGTTCTTGCCGGGGCCTATGTGGGAGGCTCCCGGCCCAGTTCCTGCCCTGCGAAGCCTTGTGCCCACCTGTGGAGTGAAACTATATGGAAAACTAATGTCAACGATGGAGACTGCCCTGGGCCCTACCCCTTCTCTCTGTCTCTCTCTGTCTCTGTTTCTCTCTGTCAAAAATCAATAAAATAAATCTTAAAAAAAAAAAAAATTATATCAGTTATCTTAAATGTATATTCTGTGTATTCTGGTAATCCTTCCTTTTTCAACTGATTTCCAATAACAATGTATTCCAGAGTGAAGTTATAAAAAAGAAGAAAAGTGGGTTTCACATCACAGCTTGAATTGGGTCTCAAACCTGAAGGATGAAACAGGGAGGAGGAGCCACCCCTGAAGAGCTGTAGATTTTTATCTATATTAGATGGCAATTTTAGGATAGTTTAATGTCATTTAATTACAATCTAAAGCTTCTCAGTATTCTCAAATTTAATTTTTGTAACTTTTAAACCAAAATTTTGTTTTGTAATGTAAGTTCATTATGCATTTGGGCAGAGTAGGCAGATGTTCACTGTGTAAACAACCATTCAAAAGTATATTTACTACTTAAGTTGAAAAAGCTACCTTTCCCTAATTCATATATGAGTATATGACCTCTCAAAAGACTCACTTTGCAATGTACATAAAATCCGTATTTGAAGATATGACTGTGTATGTCATTGTTATGCATTGGTGCTCTAAAAAAGAACAAAGCGTGTCTTTTACTTTCTTCCTCACTATCTAATATTGATTTATGTTTTGTAGATGTGATCTGTAGCTTCAGCTAATGTTCACTGCTTTTTTCCAACTTTGTTTCTTGACATTCCAGATTGCCTAAAACCACAGCTTAAACTGAGTCATATTATCATGATTCTTGTACAGCATGAAGTTGAGCTCTCTGCTTTTTTTCTTTCCAGAATTCTACAATTATGTCAAAATTCTTGAAAAAGGGGAAGCCGGGATGGCTCAGTGGGTTGAGCGCTCACTTTGCAGCGCCGGGGACCTGGGATCGAATCCCGGCCCCCGCCCGTGCGGAACCATGTGCTGAACTGGGAGCTCTCCCAGTTCAGTTCTCTCTCTATCTCTGTATCTCTCTCTCTCTGTCAAAAATAAATAAAATATTAAAAAAGAGATATTTAAAAAAAACAGCAACAACAACAAAAAAATTCTTGAAAAACACTCCTAAAGTATGACTTATTTCTACATTCTTCAGCATTGTCAAATTCAACACCCCATAATATAGGACACTATAATTTTTTTTTATAGCTGTCTCTTTTCTAGAGTTTTCACACTTCATTATTAACATAAAACTTGAAGGACTTTACTTTTCCTTTATTATGCAAAAAATACATATGCTTTGCCAAGCAGTGCCTAATATTATTCACACTGTCCTTTCTTCTGTCTGGAGATGCCATAAATGTCCAGGGCCCAAGAGCTGGCTCAGATGATTATACATCTGCACTGCTTTATTTCACCAGCTACCCAGGTGTTGCAGGTAATGCGCTACTTTAAAGCCACATTAACATACGAATTATAAGAATAAAGCAGTTACTTAGGTAAAGCTGCAAAACATGTAGTCAATTATTAACATTTTTGTTTTCTAATCTCTGCCTGCTGTCCTCTCCTACCATGTTTATATTGTTTTCTTCCCTTTTGCTACTTTTTCATAACACTCTGTCCATGTTTACTCTGATAGAGTTGTCTGTTTCTTTTATTTTAATCCTTTGACCTTTTCATTTATAAGAACGAGGAAACAGAATGTAAGTCATAAAGTAAAGCCCTCCAGAGAGATGACCAAAGGTCTATAAATAGAGTCATGATGACTCAATACCAATTTTGACATGTTTTTGTAACAAGTAGCCAAGAGTTATGTTTATAATTATACCTGAGGAATCATGTGCAGGTTTGTGAGTTAGAATTTTTCATTTGATTTTTTAAAATCTGCATTTCTAATTTCAGCATAGGGTCATTTTCAAGGTGACTTAGATATTTTGCTTGCTTTTAATTTCTTGGCACTTACTTTCCATTTATACAGTAGTCCTAAAACATAAGATGATTCTAATTTCAGGCAAAAGTGAAATATAGAATACTAGGGCTGTCCAGAAAGTATCCAGCCATGCAATATGAAAAAAGGAAGCATTTATGCTTGTATATGGAATTAGAGTCAGCTTCAGGGTAAAGTGCCCAAATATCTGAGTATCTGGCTCTAACTTTCCAAATTTATAAAATAAAAGTACCAAAATAATATAAATTGTAAATAATTTTTATATCTGTACTTCTAAATCTCTAATGGGTTATAAAATGAGAACATAAATGCTCCTCTTATGCATGAAATAGGCTATTTGAAATTTACACTAAATATAGCATAACTTAAATCACAAAAATCATAAATTAAATCACAAAGTATTTTATTTTAAAAATTAGCTGCATAGATTTTTGCATGCAGCTAATATAATGAGTCATATTTATACTTATTCTAATTATAATAATTTGGAGTTTGTTTATATGTCCTGGTGCTCCCTATAACAAATCATCCCAAAACTTAGTGGCTTAAAACTTGTTTTGTTCACAATTTTGTAAGTCAGTAAATTGGGAATGATTGTACTCAGTTAGGGTGTGATATTGGCTGGGGCTTTGATCAGCTGAAGGCCCTTCTGGGCTACAAGTTGACTCACTCTTGTGACTGGCAGTTGATGCTGGGTGTCCTTCGGCAGCTTATATGAGGCTGTCAATGAAAGCATAGCTGCTGGGTTCTTTCTGCAAATATGTAGCCTGAGAGGAAGCATTCTCAGAGCTGATCATGTAAGTCGAAAGGGCTTTTCTGATCTAGCCCTGCAAGGCATGCAGAAGGTACTTCCATTGTATTCTATTGGTTAAGCAAATCAATAAGATGAGCCTGAGCTCAAGGAGAGGAATTAGATTCTGTCTCTCAGTAGAAATAATAACAAAGGACTTGTATCCATCATTAATCTACCACATTATGAGTTACATATTTATAAATAATTATTGAATTAGGAAATAATTGAATTGAATTTTAGTCCTAAAACTTAATTATACTTGAATGAAACAGAGGATGTCATAATACTATATTATATATTTTCCTATCTGTGAATAATATTCACTTTAAAAAAACACGTGGTTAAATTAACCTTCAGGTTACTGGACTAACGATATTTAAAAAACCAAGAATATTTAAATCCAGTTAATTCTACACATCAATGTGATTTCTAACTCAATATATCATCTTGCTGAATATATCCTAAAATTTCACAAATATAGTGAGTATATTAAGGAAATATTGCTGTCAGCCTTCATCTGAGTGTAAGTATTGTTCAAGGGCTTTCATTTTGTGTGTTAGAACAGATAATTTTGTGAATATTACCACAATACAATGACTACAAATGACACTCTTAGTAACTAAGATGTATTTGCAAAGTCATTCACAGACAAGGCTTTTAAAAATGGCTTCTGATGACATGATATTTGATATCTGTTGTTACATACATAAATGCAAATTATATGTTAGCAGTTACCTGATTTAAAGCTGAGACAATGAACTTCTTGAAAAAGGTCTCCCAGATTAAAATCAGAGAATGGTGTAAAGTGAACATATTTTTGGAAAACCAATTGTTTTGTTGATTTTTTTACAATTTTTTTTTTTATCCACACTATGGTTGAATGTTCCATTTAAACTAATTAATCAGCAAAATATAATTTAATATGCAAAAATATTGATAATTTACAAAACAGTTGTGGTAGATCCAGGCTGAGGCTCAAATCTCCTTTCAACAACAAACTCACTGTCCAGCTGCAAGTCCTGTGGTTAGCTGATCACCTCCAGCTATTAGGATCTTTAGGGCCTGCCTCAGCTGAAGTCAAGCTCATCTCTAGGTACCATAGTCTGAAACAACGAACAAACTCACAGCTGAGATCTAGTTCTCCTTGAGGCAGCTCCCAGCCTATGACTGAAGAGGGCTTGGTATAGATACCCACTTTTCCTTAAGAAGAGATTCCACTAAAGGGCAATCAATATTGACTCTGGAGTGTGTTCAGGTGGTGGGAAACTTTTCAGGTAGGAACCATTGTATAACTGTGCCCTGGCCCAATTCTGATCCTTTTGCTTATTTGTTCAGTTTGTTTTTCATGTGAATTTACTCTTTAATAAAATTTTTCCACCTTTAACTCTACCTTGGTGTTTGTTTCCAAGGAGACCCATCTGTTACAGTGTATTTTATGAAGAGAGTTATTTATTTATTTATTTATTTTGAGTGAGATATTAGAAATATACAATAACTTATATCAGGTGATTTCTTAGTGTTATTAACCTCCACAGAAATGTCTATGGGGCTCAAAAGAAACTAAGTAACTAGCACACAACCATAGGACTAGTTCATTGAAGTACCCAGGATTTCATCCTAGATCTCTGATTCTAAGAAGCATGAATATTCTCCTATGCCTTAAGCCTGCTAATTTTTTCTTTACATTGTGGAGCCAACTAAGCCTATTTGCCATTAATAGCATAATATATAATATTTAGAATCTCTGAAGATAAATATTAAAAAATGATGACTATAAACTTTATCCATGAAAACTTGTGACTAAAACAAGTAGTAGGGCCAGTATGAATTAAAAGGAATAGAGATAATGAGCATCTCCCAATCTAGCTGGTTATCAGCGAATGAAAGGGAGTATTAGTAAATTTGAATCATATGTTCTGTATGGCTTAGTGTAGATGTAGAAATTATTAACAACATTATAATCAGAACAAACAAATACTCTTCTCTCTAATCCATTAGTTCTTTTCTTTTTTGCTCAGCTGGGGTTAACAGGTTCAGAAAAGGTGAGAAGTGTAATGATTATACTGTTTATTTGGTAATTTTATGGGAAGGAAATATGGATTTTAAGCAACTTATGTGTGTCAGTTACAATGTTTGGTGATAATGACATGCTGATGAAATATAGGCATACCTCAGAGATATTGTGGGTTCTGTTCCAAAATACTGCAATAAAATGAGTATTGGAATACACCAAGTCATAATCTCTTTGTTGGTGGAATCTTGCCTTCAATTTGTAAAAACGAAACATCTGTGAAGTACAATGCAGTGAAGCACAATAAAACAAGGTATGCCTACATCATATTCACTCAAGTGGGGGTTGGGGTGGGGGGACTAGTTCAATGAGGCTGCAGAACAGGCAAACAAGACTTAAAGTATTAGTATTGTATTGAATGATGTATGATTTAAATGCTGTGGAGCATGTCCTCACCCTCAAGGGATACATAACTCAGCCAACAAAGCAAAACTCCCTAATGGAATAATGAGTAGTGCTTGAAATTCTTAGAGCATGAAGAATTTGCAAAGATAGAGGGATGCAGGAGGTAGAAGACCATGTAATTTAGGGATATGCATGTGCAAAGCAAGGAGACATGAAACAACATTTTACATTTCAGTTTTGCAGAAATGCGTAAAGGTTGTACAAAAGTTGGAAATGAAAGACTTTGAAGCTCCAGCAACAAGCAGTAGCAGATAAAGAAAGGCACTATATGCTGTGCTAGAGAGTTTTAACTTTTTTCCTGAAAGAGGAAGTAATTAGCTGTTAAATTAAGAAGTGATGTAATTAATACCCATTTAGGAAAATATTTGTGGCAGATAAGGAAAGTGATAGAAAACCAGTTTAGAGACTTATTGAAGTAAGTCAGGCAAGAAGCAATGAACACCTACAGAAAGTCAATGAGAAAAAGAGAGGAGTTGGGTCCAAGAAATATCAAGGATATAGAGATTATAGAGTTTGGTTCCTAGTGTGTGAGAGTTGAGAGTATAGGATGACTTCCAGGTTAACTGAGAAAATAGGAAGATGTTGACAGAAAGAACTAGAAGTGAAGTTTTAGGGTAGGGGAAAAGAATGTTGAAGTGAAGGTTGAGTTGAAATGTCTATGGTACAATGCTGAATATATATGCTAGTGAGTAGTTTTATTCATGATTGAAGCTTGGAAATTAGATAGGTCTAAATTAAGTATTTATATCTCAGTTACTACCATAGAGTAAGAGAGACCATAGATGTGAATGTATTGTGTACATAGAGATTGTGGCTTGAGTGTACATGTAGAGAAAGAAGATGAAATGCCCAGAGATCTCTAGTGAAACAGATAAATGTTATAGAGGAGTCATTAAAGATAAAGACTGTAACATGGCCAGTTGGTTTGGGAACTAATACTTAAGTGTAGTAGGAGAACAAATAGTAAAGTATCTCTTTTAAAGAATAGGTATTTTTTTTCCACTGACTTAGTACACACAGGAATGGAAGGATGGAATTTAGGATGACTCCTTGGTTTCTGTCTTAAGCAATAAAATGGACAAATGGATCTCCAAAAAGAAAGGTGGTATAAGAAAAATGTGTGTATATTATAGGTAGCAAAATATTTTTGAATATGTTAGTTAATTTTGCAACTTAGAATATTATGAAAAATATCACACTGTAGAGGAAATTTCACTTTCATTAGTCAGATACAATTATCTATGACTGTGTGAAGCTGACTTTCCTTATCAAGAGCAAAGTGAAAGGGCTAAGCCTATTATGCCTTCTCTTTGATGTTTTTATAGGATATAATGAAAGATGAATGTGCAATGCTGAAGCTGCAGCTGAAAGAGAAGGATGAACTCATTTCCCAACTTCAGGAAGAACTGGTAAGTGATAACAAAATTTGGCTCACAAGTATACTTTCCTTGCAAGGTTATTTGCTATAAACCCTACAACAACTTATTTATTAACACTAATATTAGTTATTAATAAAGTAACTCCATAT
Organism: Craseonycteris thonglongyai; assembly: GCA_004027555.1. NCBI lineage: Eukaryota > Metazoa > Chordata > Mammalia > Chiroptera > Craseonycteridae > Craseonycteris > Craseonycteris thonglongyai. Next base: position 52,185 of record PVKE010003696.1, on the reverse strand, counting down.
GATTAATAATCTATTTTATAATTTTATGGCAATGAGGATTTGACAAGCTGAAAAGTAGAGAGCATGTTTTATAATATGTATTGAACCTTATAAGATCCAGAAACAGATCACTGAGCCAGGATTATTCAGTTCAGTTGAATCTATGAAAAACTATGAAGGCTAAGGCCACATAAAATTTTATAAAGGGCATGATTTAAGTCTGTGCTGCTTTCCCTAGAAATACAAATATGTAATATGAAGTAAATTACTTAATCATTCTGTAAACAAAAACAGACTTTACATTTGAACTTCATAAAACTACCAAAAGTGTATTGACCTGAGACTTTTGTTAATATAGATATTACATTATGTAAATCCTACATTTAAATACAAAGTATGAAATACATATAGTTTGTTTTCAGGATTTTTAAAAACATGACATCATAAAAATGTAATAAATCCTACTTTTATAACATGAAAACACATTTGGTAGGTAACAAGAATAGTAGTTGTCATTACTTTTCTAAGTATGTGTTTTCAATTTATGATGATTTCAGATTTGACTATTAACAATGATGTATCCTGGAATTATTAAATATCATATGACAAAACATGTTTTATAGGTCAAGCTTCTCAGAACTCTTAACGTGTTAGTGAGCCAGCAGATGAATTTAGAACATATTTTATTGACTCTTGACAACCAACATCTTTAATGAAACTTGACCTTCAGTTATGCTGTTCTATAATTTGGTTGATACTGATTATTGGTTGCATGAGCATAGTGTTGTTGCTGATTTAGAAAAATTTTAAGTTCTTTCATATGTGGACCCAAGCAGTTCAAGGAACAACTGTAGTCAATTTTGGTAATTAAACTTAAAAACAAACAAACAAATAAATAAATAATGTGTGTGTGTGTGTGTGTGTGTGTGTGTGTGTGCGTGTGCGCGCGCGCGCGCGCGCGCGCATTCACTTTACTAAATCAGCAAACAAAGGACTATTTTTTGGCAGGAAAGGTACTAAATTACTCTAATTGTAACGATATAACATTGAGTCTGGAAGTAATTTCTCATTTCATTCAACAAATGAAGTTCTGATTTTTTTGTTGTTGTTGTATATAATGTTTTAAATCTGATCACAACTAACATTAAAGGAAAAAAATACTTTTGAGTTAATTATCTAACTTAGATGCCAGTAGTAGCACCCTGTAGGCATTGCTAAATGTCCCTGGGGAGAATCATTGCTTTAAGGGTACTGAATTAAATTATAGTCCCCAATGAAATTGTATATTACAGGATAAATGTTTATCTGTTGATACCCAGGAATAAAACAAAGGTTCTGAAGACGGGATGGGTCTTTTGTCTATTATGTAAATAGCTATTTTCATGCTGCTTTAGGCTGCTAGGGTTGCCATAACAAAATACCATAGACTGGGTCTTTTAAACAACCAATTTTCTCACTGCCCTGAAGGCTCAAAGTCCAAGATCAAGGTGCCAGCATGATTGGGTTTTGGTGAAACATTTTTTTTTTTTTTTGAGGCTTGCAGATGGCTGCCTCTAGCTGTATGCTCACATGTCTGTTGCTGTGTGCTCACATGTCTGTTGCTGAGTGCATGTGTGTGGAGACAGGAAAGAAAAGGGTTGCAAGTTCTCTGATGTCTTTTATTATAAGGCCAATAATCCCATCATGAGTGCCTCATCTTCAGGACCTCATCCGAACCTATACGTCTTCCAAAGGCCCCACGTCCAAATACCATCACATTAGAATTTTGGGTGTCAACATGAATTTGGGAGGGATACAGTTTAGTCCAAGCTTGTCCAACTTGTGGCCCACAGGCTGCATGTGGCTCAGTATGGCTTTGAATGTGGCCCAACATAAATTCATAAAACTTCTTAAAACATTATGAGATTTTTTGCATTTTTATTTTTTGTTTGTTTTTTTAGCTCATCAGCTATTGTTAGTGTGTTTTATGTGTAGCCCAAGACAATTCTTCTTTTACCAATGTGGCCCAGGTAGGCCAAAAGATTGGACATTCCTGGTTTAGTCCATAGGACATACTATTTCTGCTCATGCCTATTTAATGTTAGCAAGTAAAATTGTGCACAAAGTGTTCTATTTTTTTTTTTCATCAAACACTAAATGCACATATTAAACATCATCTTTTCTTTATGATTACAGAATTTTTGCCTTGTTCAAATTTTCTTTCATGCTGGTTTGGTAGATTCTACAAAGCATAAATATACTAAGAAACTCAAAATAATAATGTTCATTTAAAGTAGATTTGATACTATTTGGGCAAACTGTCCACATTATTAACTGTATTTTTAACGCGAGTGTATTTTGTAATCACACTTTAAATTTATATCTACCTGTTATCTTCTTTAAAAATAAAGCAAGCAATTTGTATTCCTGGGACCAATTTTAAGATATTTGAAATTATTATTCCTAAATTTTTTATATGTCACTTACATTGGTGAGATATACTGGCTTTGTTTTAACAGATAATCCTTTCAACATATATTATAATGTCCAATGGGATATTAAATATTAGAATATCAGAGTGTCCTGGGGTTGTATATATAATAGGATAACAATTGCAGAATATAAGAATATACTCTTTAGGCAAAAGTTTTTGATTTGGTGAACTGGAAGGAACAGGTCCACACATGGACTATTTACTCCCAACTGCTTCATAATAGAACAAAATCTTCTATACTTTGCTATGCGGTAATGTGAAGGGCACTAGCTAGTTAAACTTATGTAGCAATGTAAATAGTCTCTATTATGCTGACAATAAATTATATCTTGTCTTGGTGTTATAAAGTGTGTTCACAAAAAAAATTGGAATAAGCCAAACAATGTTTAAATTATCTTACCAATTTTAAAACCACTTTCCCATCAAATAGGATCTTTAAAATGTTTTTATTTTCATCTCTCTTCTCTTCCATAGAAAATTATACAAATTTCGCTGAGCTATTTGAGGACTTTTAGTGACTTTGGTTCTTTTAGTTAGTTTTTCTTGGAAACATATGCCTTTTCCTTTAAGAATTATTTCTTATTTGTGACTTATATTTGCAAACCCCTACTCCCAGTATTATCTATTTAGATTTAAATTATGTATAGTGTAAGATTTATTACGCATTACTGCTTCCTTTCTTCATCTTTCTCCATTTTACGGTCTCTTCTGATTCCTTTATGGTTTGGTTAGAATCTATCCCCAGTGCTCCTTCAGATAGCACATTGATGACAGTCTCTAAATCTTCAGATACCTCCTTACCAGTAACTTTGATGCCTATCATTAAAACTTATTCTCTGTCAAAAAATATTCAATTAATTTATACAAACAACCACAATAGAATTACTGAATTGTCAGTAATTCTAAGCTTTTATAATGTCTACCAGTCCAGACTCTTTCCTTTGGAAAATTGTACTCATTTTCTAGCTGGTCTGAGTAAAAGTTTCAGATGCAACTTTTAACAGTACATTTTTTTAAAGCATTTAAAATATTTCTATTTAAATGGGCCACCCAAAAACAAGTCTTTGGGGGCATAAAAGTGTTTTAGCCCTGTCTAAGCATAAACATATAGTTTAGTACAGCCTGCATTAAAACACTAAAGAAGAATAAAACAAAGCAAAACAAAACTACTTCTTATGTTTGCTTTTATAATCTTCCTGTTCCAACATAATGACATTTATACTTGTCTGAAGTTAGGGAAAGCTATCAATTACCTTAACCACCACATGTTTATAGGCTAATCATTAAAGGGATACATTGACTATAAGGAATTTAAAATAATAACAAATAACTAAAAGTCACCTGTATTTAGTATTACATAGGACAAAAATCCAAAAAAGTAAGTGATAAGCCTCCTTGAAAAGATTTTTTTTGTGTCTGGGTCTAAGTTCTAATTGAGTAGCTCCAGGTTATGACTAAATTTTATATTTTATACACATGTACTTTTTAACATTTTAATTATCACATTATATCATTTCATAATGTACATTGTATTTCTAAATAAAAGTTTATTGGAAGAACTTCTAGTTATATAGGTAAAACATACAAAGATTAATAGTTCAGAATCGTCCAGTAAGCTTTAGGCTCAATTTGTGTTTCTAACCCCAGAGTTACTACATACTAATGTATTCAACAATAAATTCAAAATAAGCAATGAGAACATGGTTATTGTAAAGATGAAATAATGGGCCTTGAGTTAATTCAGTTCTATCATTTGAGATAAACATTTGGAGTATTTTTGTAAGACTTAAACACATAGAGTGAGAATTGTGAGGTGTATGTATTTTTGGAGAAATATTTATGTATTCTTTTGGCTAGATTAATAATTAAATTAACTTGAGGTAAACTAATGAGAGAAAATAACTAAACTTTTTATGTGTGTCCACACAAAGGTGCCATAAGAATAAGAGACCAGAGGACAAATCTTGCAGTTAAAGCTTATCTGCCATTCTTTTTTTTATTGTTAAATTTAATGGGGTCACGTTGATTGGTAACAATTAGACAGTTTCCAGATGTACAAGTCCACATCACATCACCCATGCATTATGTGTCCACCACCCAGAATCAGCTCCCCTTCCATCACCATATATCCGGTGTCCACTCCCACCCATCCCCCCCGACTCTTCTTCCCCCCACCTCCCCCCTCTCCAGGTAACCACCAAACTACTGAGTGTGTTCATAATGCTGGTGCCCACTCCCACCTCCCCTCCTACGCTCCTCCCCCCTCCTCCCCTTCCCTCAGGCAATCACCAAGCTATTGAGTGTGTCCATAGGTCTCTGTGTCTTTGTAACTTTCAGTTTTATATTCCACCTATAAGTGAGGTCATATTTTTCCAGATTCTTTCAGTCTGACTTATTTCGCTTAATAAGATGGTCTCTAGGTCCATCCATGTTGCCACAAATGACTGTATTTCATCATTTCTTATCGCTGGGTAGTATTCCATTGTGTAAATGTACCACAACTTCTTTATCCAGTCATCTATCAAAGGGCATTTTGGGGGAAGCCGGGATGGCTCAGTGGGTTAGGTGCTCACTTTGTAGCGCCGGGGACCGCGGATCGAATCCCGGTCCCGGCCCGTGTGGAACCATATGCTGAACTGGGAGCTCCCCTAGTTCAGTTCTCTCTCTGTTTCTATCTCTCTCTCTCTCTCTCCCCCTCTCTGTCAAAAACAAATAAATAAAAAAATATATACCGGTATATATTTTAAAAAAGGGCATTTTGGTTGTTTCCATGTTCTTATCTGCCATTCTTGAGCTAAGGAAAAGGGGTACTTGACTCAGGGTCGGGTTGAGGAAAATCTGTGCTTTGGTACTTTATGGTCAGGAAGACAATTCATAGGAGGTGGAGAAGCAAATGTTTGGTAAATAAATTTCTGTTGGGACATCTTTACCAATGAGAAGTAAAGAGGACCTTTAACAAATGGGCGTTACTGAGCACACTATAGCACACTAGTTCATAGAGAACTATAATGATTCTTGTATCAACCTCTGGAACAGGTCCTCTCTAAATTCCTTTTAGGCAGTTAGGGGGAAGGTCAAAGGTTTGTCCTTAATTTTTTTTTTTTTCCTTAAAAATAAGCAGCCTAACATAATTAGCATCCTAAAGAGGCATATTTTGGGATAGCAAATTCTGTTCCCTCTCACTTGCAAATTTTAATTCATACATTAAATACTTTGCTGGATTTTCATTTTAATTCTGAACTTAATTTTTTATTTTAATATGTTTTAAACTAACACACTAATAATATTATATCAGAGAACCATTTAGCAAGTAGTTGCCTAAATTGTATCTTTTGTTGATTTTTTAAAACAAATATGTTTATTAAAACTTGTTTTTGTCATGTTTAAATTTACAAAGTTCAATACAACAAAAAGGCTTAACTAGCTACTTTATTTTTCTAATCATTACTAATATTCATTTTATGTCATGATTATTACTGTCAATGTAAGAAATGTCTAAACCTGTAGATAATTTTAATGAGTTATTTGAACAAAACTTCCAACAATTGCTAGGAAGCAAAATCTCAATGGATTGAGAAAAATGCTTTAGTAAGTAAATGGCAATTTTGCAGCTTATTTTATACATTAAAATCAAAGGAGAAAACAATAAAATGGTTACATGAAATTTTGGGGTGGTAGCTTAAGAAGGTGGGAGAAAGCAAAGGGAGGAAATCTCTGGGATTGGATAAAAATTAAAATGAAGAGACACATACTTCTTTTACCTTGATCAGTGCATATAGTTAATAATTAACATTCATAGCCCATAGTGATGGCATTCAAGGAAGAAGATAACAATGGAGGGTTCTGTAGTGCCATGCTATGGTATGGTGACCTGTGTCTTGAGGGGTCCAGAAAAGGGATTATTCTGACATTTCAAGGATATGTTCTTTTAGGTGCAAAAAAGACAATAAATAAACTCACTTATGGTGAAATTTGACATTTGTCAAGGAAGCTACAGGTCAAAGATGTGACTACTTGATGTGACCTGTTTTTGATTAGGAATTTTTATATACTGATCGCCCTATGGGGTTAATTTCTGTCTCTGAGTTTGTAGGACCTGCCATGCTGGCCTTCCTGAGCTTGTCGGGATTAGTAAGTATGTGGCCCCTTTTTTGTCCACATTATTTTGAATAAGTGGAATTTTAAAAGGCTGGGGAACAAGGATTGTGTTACAAGAAAAAAAGGTGTCCATGATTTCATATAGGAAAGAATTCAAATGTGAGCCAATATGGAGGTTATAATTAAGTTTATCTATCAGAGAGTAAGAAAACAATGGCCATCCCATAGAGAGAGTGGTGGTCTCTAGTCACTAGTGTAAAAGAGCATCCTCCACCCCCTGGGTTAGGGTATATATGGGTTCTCCACCTCTAAGGAAAGTCCATGGATATGGTGGGTGGGGTGGATGAGGATAGAAGAACAATAGTAAATTTATCTTTAACTTCAGTAAGATGCAAGACTAAGGGCAGGCTTATCTTTAACTGTTATGTAACACAATTTGTGTTTTCTTTTTGTGGGCTTAACTACAGGGAGGGTCCTAATGGAATTTCTAGTCTTTTGAAGAGATTGCTGTGTTTTATTAACATCTGCCTCAGTTCTGTGCCTTGGGAGCACATAAGCAGCAAAAATAGTTCTCATGCCTCTTCCCTATATTACACCTATCCAATATAGTAGGTACATCACTGAATTGAACACTCTACCTCCTACAATGTAAACATTTCTTTCTACAATTTAAAGGGTAACTCCAGAAAGCCATGTAAGAAGTCTTAAAACATAAAAAAATGAAATAATTTTTTTTTTAAATCCTTATTTTTGGAAGCTGGGATGGCTCAGTGAGTTAAGCACTTGCTTTCCTGGTCCTAGCTCATGCGATCCCATATGCTGAACTGGGGTGTGCTTCCCATCTGGAAGGCCCCCAGCTGAGTTCTTTCCCTGTGCAGCCCCCACCCAACTGTATGGAACAAAACCATTTCGAAAAACTGATGATGTACAACTATAGAGACGGCTCTGGGCCCTCTCCCTTTTCTCAATCTCTCTCTGTCTCTGTCTCTTTGTCTCTGTCAAAAACAATAAAATATATCTTTTAAAAAAATCTTTTTTGGGGGGGAAGCTGGGATGGCTCAGTGGGTTAAGCGCTCACTTTGTAGCCCTGGGGAACCAGGATCAAATCCTGGCCCTGGCCCTTTAGGACCCATATGCTGAACTGGGGAGTGCCCCCAGTTCAGTTCTCACCAGGGTGAGACCCCGGCCCAGTGCCAGCCCTGTGCATCCCCGCGCCCACCTGTGGACTGAAACTATGTGGAAAAACCAATGATGTGCAACTATGGAGACTGTTCTGGGCCCTCCCCCTTCACTCTGTCTCTGTATCTTTCTCTATCACAAACAATAAAAATAAGTCTTAAAAAAATATTTTGTGTGTGTGTTATTAAACCTTCTTTGTTCTCAATTAAAACAAATATGGAAAATTATATTCTTGTTTATAAGTAAACATATAAACAATCATTTTTTCCACAGCCTTTTAAAATGCCATTTGCTTTATTTAAATGTAAACAAAGCTTTCAGCTCATTTGTTAACATTTGAATAGTAAAGTGTGTCGCCGCATAAAGACACTTGTGGAATTGATGAATTTGAAAAATTGAAGGCAACTGAAGAACTGAAAGTACAACATTATGTGTAATTAGTTTACTGTGCATAATAAAAAAGGAGGAGCCAGAAATAAAATACCCTAATAAATACATATGGCTAAATAGCACTTTATCAAGCAGGAATCTAGAGAGAAGTAATTTTGATTTGGTTTAAAAATATATTCAAATTGAATAAAATTGCATGCCCTTGAAGCTTTAACAACAGAATAACCCCTAGTTGGTAAGAGAAATATTCTTTTTGCATGAAACCCATATCCTGAATTAATCTTAAAAGTAATTCCCCATTTGCTTTACATTTTCTAATAATTTATGACATTATTTTATGCCAGTCATTGTAAGATAGAATATTATGGACCCATACATGGTGTGCATAAGGACAGGCAGCTTAAGAACTTTCAAACTCTTTCACCTCAGCTGAAAAAAATCAAAACTCAGGCCTAGGCTGGGAAGGTCTTCCCTTATGGCAACGTTCCATGAACTGCCTTTTGTTCTTGTGGTCATACTGATGGATCCAAGTTTAATCGCCGGTAATGATCTTCTTTAAGAAGTCCTCACCTTCTTTCTCAAAAATTTCAAAAGAGGTGGAAAAGCTTTTTCTGCTGTCAAGAATACATTGGTGATGGAAGGAATACTAACTGGGTGGTATACACATAATGAAACACATAGACAAGGTACTATAGAATTGTATACCTAGAACCTATGTAATTTTTACTAACCAATGTTATCCCAATACACTTAATAAAAACAAAAGAACTCAATAACAGCATGCTATTTGAACTGAATATCTGAACACTCTTTCATTTCAATGTGTACCAAGTGAAAAATATAAGCATCTATGTATGTAAGGATAAGAATGATGGAGGGTAGATACCATGTGACTATATAGAACTCCTTATATCCAGATATGTCTCTGGTAACAAAAAAATATTATAGTGGAGGCAAAATTTATCAGCCCTTCCTCATAAGCAGTAAGTGAGAGAAAGATAGCCAAAGACTTAGAATTAGGAAAAAGTACAAATCATGATCCTGAATTACTGGGGATGTTAATAATAAAAAGAAGTATGCACACACGGCATATATCTATGTGTCAGTATGTAGATATGTGCATATGTTTCTAAATTCAGGTTTGGCTGCTTGTTGTTTATGAGCCAATGATCAACAAAAAAAGTAGGTTATTTAAAAATTCTGGCATTTAGGGATGATGGTGGACTGCTATCTCAAACACCACCTTCCCTGTTTCTAGACAAATTGGGAGGTTTTATAGGTTCACAGAAAGCAGAACAAAAACAAACAAACAAAGGGGAGTTAGTCATAAGACTCAGCTGAGGGAATATCTCCTGGGGTATGGTTTGTTCTGGGATGGTTACCTCAAACCCTGTCTTAGGGGTGATTCATATGATTCATCTGATGGAGAATCTCAGTCCAGAATTGTAGCCTAGTTTCGTGTCTGGATGGCTGAGGGCTGACTCAGTTTCTTGCTAGTTAGTGTTCTGCTGATTAACTAGATTAATGAGGTGTGAGTGTAGCCTTGGGAAAGCAGAGCAATTAAATCAGGCGGTGAAGGAGAGAAACAAAGAGGAAGAAAAAAAAACAAAAACCCACAAAATAAAGTAAATCAAGCTATAAATTAGAAAACCAAAGTAATTGTTATATCCTTAAAAGTATACCACTATGCTTACACATATATACAAATACATTTTATATAAAATATTATATATATAAATTGTTCTGTTTCATGATAAATTATCTTAAAAAATTTTAAAGCCAGCTTGATCTTGACTGCAACAGGATTAACAAGATGAAAGAGTACAGTGGTCTTACTCAGGGGGCCAGCAGTCAAATGAGGGAGACAGGCAAAAACAGATGACTTCATAATAACAGACCTTACTTACTAAGTTGCTACTCTTTTACAGGTGTTCTGATGAAAGCTTTAGGTTTATTATTACCTTTAATTTTTATTTAAAAAACTGAGAAGTTCATAATAGTCTAGTTATTCTACAATAAAACTGAAATTCAGAGGGATGAAGTGATTGGGTTAGGGCTGCATATTAAGTGATAGGATTTGAAGCAAAGTCTGTCTCACTCCATGATCATATTTTTTTTCCATACTTCGTCAAACAGATTTATAAATTACAGAGCACCGAGGTTAGTGCTATAAAATAGGATATCATAGTTCACCTTTTCTCCTTATCAATAGCATAAGAAAAAAATTATATCTCCTGCTTATTGATTGCTTAGCCTGGCAATAGTCAGACTTGGGTAGTCAGGGCAGCAAGTTGACAGCAAGAAGACATAACAGAGGAATTATCTATGGCACCTTCTCACAGCCTTGGAGGTAAACGTGATGGCTTTCCTCAGATAGGTCATGGTATAGCACAGACCATTTAATGTCATATCTGTTCCCATGACCTCTTTTTTCTTCCTTTTTTTTTTATTTTTTATTTTTTTTATTGTGGACACTCATTTCATCTGAGAAATACTAAATGAAGCTTATTTTTAAAAAGTACTTACAAAATTATGGCTTGTGCTATCAGAGTACTGAAGAGATGAAGAAGAAAAAAACCTAAGTATCTTATCTAAAAGCTAAGAAAACAATTCTTTTTATGGTTTATATCATAGTTTGTGCTCCTACATTAGTTAAGGAAAATTTTAGAGAATAAAACAAGATAATATATTATTGTAATAATGTGCAATTTGGAAGAGGAAAGATTGTAATAAAACTAAGGAGTATGGATTTTCACATATAATTTAATGGAGAAAGTTCTACAGACCAAACAAACCAGGGGTGAAGATGTGAAACAGGGAACTTAAATACAAAATGAGTGCCACAGTAAACACTGATGACAAAACAGCAGAAGGAAATAGAACTATAAAATTGTATAAAGGCAAGGAATCAAAAGAAAATTATAGGAGCAAAAAGGAAAGGGCAAAGTCAATATTTATTCAAATGTAAAGTACTCTAAAAAACAAAGAAAAACTAAGGAAATCGCATTCAACAAAGCAATAAAAAATTTTTTTTAAGTTTAAAGTTTAAGATCAAACTTTTTTTTTTTTTTTTAAGATTTATATTATTGATTTTTGACAGAGAGAACCAGAGACAGAGAGAGAAGGGGGAGGACCCAGAGCAGTCTCCAGAGTTTACATTAGTTTTCCGTATAGTTTCACTCCACTGGTGGGCACGGGGCTGCGCAGGGCAGGAACTGGACCAGGAGCCTCCCACATAGGTCCTGGCAAGAACTGAACTGGGGGCACACCCCAGTTCAGCATGTGGGTCCACATGGGCCTGGGCCGGGATTTCATTCTCGGTCCCTGGGGCTTCAAAGCAAGCGCTTAACCTGCTGAGCCATCCCAGCTTTCCCTTAAGATCAAACTTGCTTCTCATTTTCAGAAGAAAAACCATTTGATAAAATAATATAATTTGACAGTTCTCTTAAAAAATAAAAATTTTGGGGAAGCCGGGATGGCTCAGTGGGTTAAGCGCTCACTTTGCAGTGCCGGGGACCGAGGATCGAATCCCGGCCCCGGCCCGTGCGGACCCATATGCTGTACTGGGAGCTCCCCCAGTTCAGTTCTCTCTCTCTCTCTCTCTCTCTCTCTCTGTCAAAAATAAATAAAAAATATATTAAAATAAAACAACAACAACAAAAAAAAATTTTTTAAATAAATAAATAAAAATTTTAGAAGTAATGGCCTATAATGTGTAAGATTATTAATAGAAAGAAGTTATGTGTAGGAAGTTAATGATACTACAAGTTAATGAACAACTGTAAAACCCACTGTAAGTGTAAATGGAAGAGTAAATATAAATTTGGATAAACATATACGTAACCTAGATTTGTGAAAGTACAGAAGACTGAGAAATATTAATATATGAAGCAAATTAGTGCTCATACTGTATGTCAATATTATGCCAGGCAATTTGCTTACATATCTCACATCACCCTCAGTCATACTTCTGTTTTCTTTATAATCAAGAGAGTTGAGTCTTATGCATTCTAAGTAAATTGCTCAAAGTTATGAAACTACACAATATTATTTAAAGAATCTATGCACATATAAATTAAATTTGACCGTTTTCTATGAAGAAGCAAAACGTGCTTCGCTCTAATGTTCCTTAAATCAAATTATTTCTGACTGTCACAATCACAGACTGGTAGAGTGTCAGGCTGAGAGCAACAAAGGAAATAGACCTAGTCAAGTTAGTGATTACAGGGGTTTTCGAGCTATTGAAGTTCATGGAACTTGGTTGCTTTGATATGAGAGTTCCTTACAATTCCTACAGTATTCCAGATATAATTGCCAATTTTCCTTTTATTAAGCCCTCAATTTTTAGTACATTTCACAGCTCTTGTTTTTGTTTTTTTTTGACAGCCAGACAAGATTAACTTGATTTGATATTTAAAGGCTCCTATGGTTGAGGCTACTGTAGCACCCTTTCTTTCCTTTCAATTGCTTAACTTTTGTCAGTTGTCCATCTGTGAGCAAACTAGTTTGGTGGCAACTCTAAACAAATTACTATTAAAAAAGAGACATGGTCTTTAATAAATGCTAAAAAATAAAACACATCTAAGACCAAAATAATAAGTGTCCTATTCATGGGAAGGCTTCCTCCTCTTTTTCTTTGTTTATTTTAGCTTTTATTTATTTACTCATTCCGTAGTCCATTTACTGTTTCTAACTCTTTTGGAAAATATGTCCGTTTTGTTATTCTCATGGCATTGCAAACAGAGAAACTAAAATTCAGCACAATTAATTATCTTTTCTATCAGCTAATGAGCAGCAGATGAGAAACTGAGGGATGCTTTAAAGGGTGCTGCTACCCTGCCTTTGTTTAACCCTGATTTCTTCATGCTGGGTATTCATTTTAGAGAAGGGGAGATAGGGTAAATCAGTTAAAACGATATTTGCATATTTCCATATCACAGTTATTCTAATTTTTTTCAATTAAAAATTATAGGCATTATGCACAGTTCTGTCATTTTATGCACTGAAATCTTGGACTGCATAGCCTATCTTGTTATAATACATCATTCAGGAAAACTATCATTATATAATTTTGTCATAGGTGAGAGTCTTATGTTTTTTTCCTCCTCTGAACTTTGTCACAATAGATCTATTTGTTTTAGTAAAAATCATCAAACTACTAGAAAGATGACAGTATGCCTATTACATTGTTTAAGAGTGGCTACATAATTTGTTTGAGTTATCACCAATATAAGTGCATAAGGCAGATACTTGGAAAGTTTAATGTCATCATTCTGATGTAATGGAACTTAAGGTTAGATGAACAACGGTTTATTTCATCCTTGAAATTTTATGAACACAGCCATCATATCAACAACAAATGCTGCTTAAAGAAGTCTCGAAAAAAAAAAGAAAAAGAAGAAGTCTCACTATTTGTATATGGTAATGGAAGGTGTTTTTAACATAAAATATTAATCTTGCCTAAATACTAGGCAAAATATATTTTAGACTATATATTTTTAATATTTTTAATGGAAGTTATATAGTGGCAGAAGAGAAAAGAAATGTTACCCATTATCCCACTACCAGGACATAATTCTTTTTAATATATTCAGGTATCTCCATCTTTTATATAATTGAAATGATATGACTATATATTTTATACTCTGGTTTTTTCTCTGAATTATATATCAAATACATTTTAAATGTCTTAATTATTTTCTTAAATTCTCAGAATTAACATTTGCTGAAGTTTAAATGGCATGACATGCTTTTCACAAGCAGTAGGTAGTACTATCTATTTTAACTTGTTTTCTAATTCAATGGTATAAGTACAGATTTATCAGTAATTTTTTTAAGTTTTGTTTTTCTACTGAAAATGTCTAGAAATAAGTAGAAAATTCTTGATTTTAGTTGCACACGTTTAGCTAGAACAATAGATATGGATACAGATAGACATTTAATAATATAACTAAAACTATGACAGTTTTTTCTTCTGAGCAAATGATAAACTATTAAAAAAAAGCTTCAGTGTTTACTAATCTATAAAAAATTGAATGAGTCTTAGAAAACTATAGAAATTAAACAAGTATGTTCATTGTTTTGAGTTGACCCTTTTTTAAATATGATGATGATTCTTTTATATACTGAAGTGTGGTTACCAAAGTACACTATCTTAGAGATATATAAAGAAAAGTAATACTGCTTTCTGAAAACATCATATCTGTTTTAGGCAAATGAACATTTTTCTTCTGTTAGTTCCAAATCAGTAAACATTTTTTTTTAATTTTTTTTTTTTATATTTTATTTATTTTTGACACAGAGAGAGAGAGAGATACAGAGACAGAGACAGAGAGAAAACTGAACTGGGGGAGCTCCCAGTTCAGCATATGGTTCTGCACGGGCCGGGGCCAGGATTCAATCCCCAGTCCCCGGAGCTGCAAAGTGAGCGCTTAACCCCCTGAGCCATCCCGGCTTCCCCCAGTAAACATTTTTTATATTGTTGTTTAACTCAGAAGCATTTAACTGATAAATATCCGTACCCAAGAACACTGACAAGGCCAGTTTTCCCCAACTCTACTCATTTGTTGTGCACTTTAATAAAATATTATGGAGCATTGAAATTGCAACTTGTGTTTTTCTATATATAAAATATTAAACTTACTTTTTATAAGGAATACATTTTCTATTTTGAAATAGGAAGATCCAAACCTACTGATAAACTAAGTACATTTTATCCTATACATACTCCATATTTGAAGGAACAGGAAAACGCTATGCACTTACTATAGATTTAAAGACAATGGACCTTTCATTTTTAGCATTTTTTCAATAACCTGTAGAGCTAGTTCCTGTCTCATTAGCACAAAGACAATATTAACTAGTCTCTGAAATTGTGGAATGTACTAATATGCATATTCCTTGGGACTTTTTTTCTTGGCAATTAGAAAGACTTAATGCTGAGGAATTTGTGTATTCCCATTAAGACATTTTGTGTTCAGTGCCACCTAATCCTGAGTATTGAGATCCAGTGCATAAAATAATACATGACCTATAAGCTCTCAAATATTTATTTAATAAATGAATAAGTTATTCTAAGTAGGCAAAATGCATTCTTAATTTTCCAGTTGAATCAAACAGATAAACTGTTTAGTGTAATATATGTAATTCTAAATGAATTTTCATGTGTTTTCACAATTTAAAGGTGGTTCTCCTTAAGATTCCTGTCAATTGCCCCCCGTGGAAATCATACATCTATTTCTTTTCCTAGTTATTCACCAGGTGATTATTATTGATTAAGGTATACTCTAAAGTGAATAATTTGTTTCTTGATAACCAATCATCTTTAAGTCATTAGGATTTCATGAATGAGTCTTAAAGGATAAGTTGAACAGTAGTATCTCAAGAAGTTGAATAAATTATTGATACTAAACCCCATGTTGATGTTAGATGTTACTTTAATAGTTTCAATACTGTATTCATTTTACTGTTAAGATCCCTTGGCTATAGTAAAGAGAAAAACATTACCCGTATTTTACGGCGTATAAGACGACCGGGCGTATAAGACGACCCCCTAATTTTACAGTTAAAATATAGGTTTAGGCCTATATTCGCTGTATAAGACTACCCCCCACTTCCGAGGCTGTAGTCTTATACAGCAAATATAAGCCTAAACCTATGTTTTAACTGTAAAATTAGGGGGTCGTCTAATACGCCCGGTCGTCTTATATGCCAGAAAATATGGTAAGTCTGTTCTAGAAGTGTTAGTGGATAGTTTTCAGGTACTTACAAAGTCTGACAGTTAAATTTGTGAACTCATCAAATAACAAGTGCTACTTACATCATTGCTGAATATCACTTTGGTCACATTCAAAGTACTCCCCTTAGGAAGCTATACACTGATGCCAGCACCTAGTCCACCCTTCAAAGCATTTTGGAACTCTTTTTCTGGAATGGTCATCAGAGCAGTCATCTTATTACCCTTGATGTCCTGAATGTTATCAAAGTGGTTGTGTTTTTTTTTTCCAATATTTCCTTTATCTTTGGATAAAAATAAAAAGTCGCTGGGACCCATATAAGATGAGTAGTGAGGGTCTTACAATACAGTTATATGTTTAGTGGCTAAAAATTTCCTTATAGATGCTGTTGTGTGAGCTGGTGTACTGTCATGATTCAGGAGCCATGAGTTGTTGGTGAAAAGTTTAGGTCATTTTCATCTACCTTTTTCACACAGCCTTTTCAGCACTTCCAGTAGTCAACGTGATTGATTGTTTGTCCATTTGGTACAAATTCATAATGAACTGTCCCTCTGACATCAAAAAAGATGAGCAAGAACTCTTGAGTTGGACTGACAGAACATTTTTGGTCATGGAGAATTGACAGACTTCCGTTGTGCACTTTGACACTTTGTGTCAGGGTCATATTGGTACCCCTGTGTTTCCTCACCACTGATGACATGGCCCAAAGCGTTGTCTTACCTCTTGAAAAGTCTTAACAAACTTGGACTCTGCTTTTGTTAATTGGTGAGCTCCTTTGGGACCATTTTTGCATACATCTTTCTCATGCCAAGATTTTCAGTGTAAATTTTCTTGTTTTTCTGGCAATGTTTATTTGGTCTCCTATGCTTATCACAGTCAGCTGGTGATTTTGACACACAATTTTAAAAATTTTGCAATGTTTTCATCAGTTCTGCTCATTACTGGCCACCTTGACCTCTCTTCATCTTTGATGCTTTCTCTCCCCTCAGAAAAATATTTTCCATTTGTACGCTGCCTGTTTTTTCATGGCATTATCCCCATCAATTTGGACTAAAATGTCCATGATCTCATTTCAACCCTTGCCAAGTTTAACAAGAAATTTAATGTTTAGTTGTTGTTCTAATTCAAGCTCTGATATTCTGTCAATGGTACACAAAAACACGCAACAGTAGTAAATGCCACTCAGCAAAACATCACCTGTTGACATAAAAACAGCTGTGAGACACTGATATACTAAGGTTATGAAACCTTACTGAGTTGTTTGTACAGTGCTGCCAATGTGAGTGCAGGGTGGCAATTTCATGAACTTAATTGCCAGACCTTGTATCACTCATACAAGTTAAGAATCTATTTATATTAAACATATGTAATTTTTCAATTGCTTCTGATACTTACTGTACCTTTTGTATTTGTACCTACCCAAAATTTTTCTTAAGATTCTAATTTTACCTTTTTCCAAACTAATACAATTGATTAAAGCTTCATATTTGAACTTCTAAATGTAATGATATTAGACATATGTGCCACTTCACATTTAAGGCCTCTTTTATGGTACAAAGTATTTACTACCCTAGATCCCGAGACCACCTTGCAAGGCTATAATCCCAGCTCAGTGATATGCTTAGAATCACTGTGCATTGATATGCGGGATTTTCCCCCTGGGTATATTTTATTTAAATCTAGTTGCAAGACATTTTCTTTTCTTTCTCAATATTCCATTGATAACATCTAATGCTTTGTCAGCAGCGCCTAGAACTCTAATCAAAGAGGATAGCTTAGGAAAACCACATTTTCCCAGAGAGACATATCCAACTAGAATATAGTTTTAATTTTGCCAGTTGAAATAGATTATACCAGATTGTTTTAATTGTATGCAAGACATCTGGGAGAATTTTGCTGCAGCCTAGAGAGTCATATGCTGTTGTGAAATGTTTGCCTTATTATAGGCAACACAAAGGCTGGGACATAATGATGTTTTCTAATTTCTAGTGACTCCTTTTTTCTGAATTAGATCTGAAATGCAATCGTAGAGACTGGCATTTCAAACCGGTGCTTTCATATACAATTTAAGGGTATTTCAGGCTTTGGGAAAAACATTTCTATTTTTGTCACCTTACCAACATTCTGAGATAGTTAGAACTCTGTTCTGATTTGGCATGTGGTTTCTGATATTCTTATATGTGTAAATTGTATGTTACTATGTTGGGTGGAGCATTTTTAGATAAATATTGAGTTAGCTAATAGAGTTTCATTTATCTTAATCCATACTTCTTATTTCCATACATTTCTGACTTTGATGAACAAAATGTAATCAGCTAGCATACAGCATAGAAATTTACATCAAGCTAGCCGTTGGATCTGTCATCCTAATGAAAGATTATTACTCAAATGTTAAGAACTATAGGAAATTTTTTGTTTATAACTTCAAATGGATGAGCAGACATATCCTGCTGAGCTGCCTCAACTCACAAGCCTGGCTTTGTGGGCCTTCTTTTCCTTCACATCCCTCTCTACCTTACTTCTAGTGTTCCTGAAACAAAATCAAGTCCTTTTAGTCTACCCACATTTAAGTAAAGATGTCTAAATTGTAAGATTGTGTGTACTGGGCATATAAATCTATATAGGAAAATACATCATGTCAGCTAATATATTTTTAAAATTTAAGAATTTTTTTTTAGTTGATGGGGTCTCATGGGATATTTTCATTATTAGAATAGGGCTGATATTATAAAATTTCTTATGTAACTATTTCAATATATTTTAGTTGCCTAATTTAATTCAGTTGTCCAATAATTAAAACAAATTATTAAAGTATATAAATGAAGTGAACTGTTTTCTGTCATTAAATATATATTTGGATTTAATTTTCATAAAATGCTTAATTCTTTTTAACCTGTTAACAATTGTTTGGTATGTGTCTTATATATTACTAAGTGGTTTGAGAAACATGATCTTTATCCAAGAATGAGTCTATAACCTAGATGAGGAACGTAAAATGCACACCCACATACACACAGACATAGAAAGATAAGCAATTGCTATTGCGAAGCAAATATCTTGTTTAAGTTTATAACACACCAAAAATATCAGTTCATCAAACACATGTATGAGCATAGATTTAAGTAAGCAGAATGTGTTTCAATAAACAAACATGAGGAAACATTCCATACAGGTTCTGAAACAACTGAAATCAAAACATAGGTTGGGGTGGCACTTACCTGTACCCGCCATTTCCCCTAGCTCTTGTTTGGACTGCTGTGACCAAATACCATAGACTGGGTGGCTCCTGACCAAGCATTTATTTCTCATAGTTGTAGAGTCTGGAAGTCCGAGATCAGGGTGCCTGCGTGGTTGAGTTCAGGTTGAGTCCAGGTTGAGTCAGATCCTTACATGGCAGAAAGAGAGCAAGCTAGTTCTTTTGCCTCTTTTTAATCTCATTTCTGAGGGTTCAACCTCTATGACTTAATTATCTCCCCAAGACACCACCTCCATATACTATCACATTGGGGGGTTAGATTTTAATATATGCATTGCAGGGGGTCACAAGCATTCATGCCATAACAGATCAGTAGTGCACATGCTTTCTAAGCTTGTTACAAGCACATTGTTACATCACACCCACCACAGCCCAAAAGTGAATCTCTAGGAGGTAGGACCTAAGCCCTGGTCCATGTCTGTTTACATGGAGGCAAGGGCAAGAAGAGAAAGCTTACATCAAGTCAGATTATCTCAGAAGAGAGACCAATAAAAAAGCTGACCTGCCCATATTTTATCCTTCTGTCCAGTCTCACCAATTAGATAAGGCATTTCTGTTGTTGAAACAGAGATCAGGAGAATAGAAAAAAACTACAAATCTTACTCTCATTCTTCCAAAAGGATAGTTCATACTTTAAAAACTAAGATAGGTAATGAAAGGAGAGCTGATTCTGGGTGGTGAGCACATAACACAATGCATAGATGATGCAATGTAGAACTGCACACCTGGAACCTATGTAATTGTTACCAATCAATGTGACCCAATAAATTTAACAATTGAACAAATAAAAAAACTAAGACAGGAACACTAGAAGAGAAAGAAAATGTTTCCCCCAAATGGAAGTGTAAATAAGAACTGATAAATGAATTATCCTTTTATTTTTCTCTTTTACTCATTAGCTAATGGTCTCTGAGTTAGTACATTGAATTAAAATTAATTATAATATTCAATATAATAAATTATAAAAATTTAATAAATAGAACTTAATATAGATCATATAAATTATATAATATAGCATATATTTTATAAAGCATCTTTTGATCTCTGCTGCTCTAGTACCTTGAGATTTATTATTAAATCTGCTGATAAAATTAGCATTGTTTATTTAATAAAGGAGAAAATCCTTTATTTTCCTTGAGAGAGAAATGTTTTAATCAGTTCTATCAATACCTAATATTAATACTAAATGTGTTGTGGGTGAAGAATAGTAGGGAGAAAGGTTCTATCTTAATTCAGAATTAGAAAGGAGACAAAATAACCATTTTCTAATTACAAAAGAAGTTGACTCTCTGACATTAGTTTCACCATGAGAAATCCATAATCTTCATTTTAAAGAAATTAATTGGTAGCAGTACTATTTATGAGGTGCTGTGTTCTCAAATCTTTCAAGAACTTTTCTGCATTATGATTAACCTAAGATGTCTAGCCTGGAGTGGTTCACATTTTTCTAGCTTTGTGATTATAGCCTCCCACTAGATATCTGATGAACTGAAGTAGACAGCTCTGAATTTCAGTAAACTCAGGGGTAAGATTTTATGAGTATTAAAAAAATAATTTAAAATGTCAATATTCAAAATGTTTCATAGCTCATATATTTTATGTCTTCACTGACTGCAGTGCTTATGTATAAGGCTTAATGTAGGTCAACAAAGGGACATCATTGTATTGCAAAAAGAAGCATCCACAGCTGTGTAATGGCTCTCATAATTTTTTAAAAATAGTTATAAACCTGTCTCCAAGTCTCTGTAAATTTTCATAGCAATTGTAGCATTTCTCATTAGAGAATACATTCTTTTTTCAATTGATGAAATGGCATGTGGGTTAAAAAGAAATTTTTTTCAACCCTTTAAAGAAACTTTTAAAAATGACAAACATAAGTTAGGCAGATTATTTAATTTCTCAAAGCTCTAAAACACCACACCTCTGACATGTCCCTGTTGATAGTTTTACCTGAATCCTAAGGATACTGAGTTAGCAGTTAGAGTCAGTTGTCACTAAATAATGTTTTTTTCTATCCATTGGAAGATGTTAACTTAAAAGTAAAAGGCCAAAGTGAGAGGCAGTAAGCATTTTTTGAAATTAAAACACAAAACAAAAAGCAAACCAGAATAGCTGTTTGGAAAGTACTGATTCAGGCAGAAATAGTGAGGGGGGGTGGGGGAGTAGGCATCAAATATGTGGTGATGGAGGAGGCATCTCCATCAAAAAATTTGGAATGGAGCTACCCTATGACATAGGAATTCTTCTTCTGAGTATCTACACCCCAAAACTTGAAAACCTTAGTTTGTAAAACATATGTACCCCAATGTTCACTGCAGTGCTGTTCACAGTGGCCAAGACATGGAAAAAAACAAAGTTCCCCTTTATAGACGACTGGATAAAAAAGCTGTGGTACATATATGCAATTAAATATTACTCAGCTATAAAAAAAAGATGAAATTCAGCCATTTGCAACAACATGGATAGAACATGCTAAGGGAAATAAGCCAGACCGAAAAAGTTAGGAACCAGATGACTTTACTCATATGTGGAATATAAAACTGAAAGCAACAAAGAAACAAAAACTCATGGACATAGTCAATAGTGTAGTGGTTACTTGAGGATAAGGGAGGAGGGAGTGGGAGAGAAAGGAGGGGAAGCTAAATATATGGTGATGGAAAGAACGCTGACTGGGTGGTCAACCCATATTGTAACACATAGACAAAATACTGTAGAATTGTACACCTGGAACCTATGTAATTTTTACTAACCAATGTAACCCTCATAAATTTAACATTAAAAGAAAATGAGAAAAAAAGAAAAAGAAACCCAAATAGTATTGATTAAGGGGTAATGCTAATTCTGAAGAATGTTTTTAACTTTTAATCAGGGTGGGTGTTAGGATTTCTGCTTTTCTGTTGTTTCAAACAGTTTGAAATATAATGTTGCTTTGGCCCAGTCAAAAGGTTATTTTGCCCTGTTCCAAAGGTTTGCGGAATAAGACAGGCAAGGCAGTTCTTTTGAAATGGGTGATCTAGCTTTATTTTAAAAGGGCTCCGCTTATGTCAGCTTTTCACATTGATCAGATTAAGGTCTAAATATCTCCATAGCTAATGAGGAAACACAAATGACACATTCCTCCTAAAAAATAACCTTCGTTGTCAAAATAATAGTTTGTGACTTAAATAATTTATTCCTAAGACTAGAAATAAAAAATGTGTTTGAAGAGTAGGCCGGGAACAAAAAACAAAAAACAAAAATACCCGAACAATTCTGAATAAAGAACATATGTATTCTCTGATATATTCTGAGTCAGGATTCATTTAGTATTAGAACTACTTATGATGTCAGTTCTCTCCTTTGCCCAGGTTTCTGGCTACTCTGTAGAGTTTTAAAAGCTAGGTTGAATTTTATTATATTATAAATCAAGTAGAAACTGCATTATCTCTATTTTGAGGGTTTTCCTGGTCCTCTGGAATTATACCTGGCTCACATTCATCTCATAATAACCTAAATACTTAAGTAGAAAGAATGTGGTTTCTCTTGCCAGTAAATTTCTAGGACTTGTTTTTAATCTACATAACTACTGCTCTTTTTGCATTTTCTCTCTTCTGATTGTTATCTTATTTAATGTTTTTTCTTTTTCCCTCTATTAAAAGATAATGCAGATAATTCGGGGCATCAGGAAGTACTCAGTGAATGTCAATTACACCACAGCACTAGTCTTTCTGGACTAATTTGTTAGTCAATAAAGCTTAGTTCTTCTCACCAGCTTCTTATTTAAATAAGGTGACCAAACATCCCGCCTTTGGCGGGACAGTCCCGATTTTTAACAATTTGTCCCGCGTCCCGCAGCATTTTAAAAAAGTCCCGATTTTTGGAAAGAATGCACGACAAGCTAGGGAACGGCGGGAGATAAACCAAATTTTTAATCAAGATCCCTCTCCCCCCTGGTCAGTGGTATCCCGCTTTACCAATGTTAAAATCTGGTCACCTAATATTTAAAATATCTAAACAAACTGCAATTTGAAAGCAAAATTATAAATTTTCTCCTAATTAAAAAAAAAAAAAAAAGATATATATATATATATATATATATATATATCAGTGCTTAAGTTATTAAAACTCTTGCTATTTTTACTTTGCCAGGGACCAGTTTGACAGGAAATGTGGGGAAAGAGGGTTGTTTTTGGTCTTGTGTATACAAAATCGACTTTCTTGATTGAGTTAGCTTTATAGCTAAGTGAAGCCATCTCCTTGCTTGCTTGATTCAATTGATTTTCTCAAGAAGAGAAGGAATAAGTAGGAAAGTAGTAGGAATATGTAGTAGGACTATATAGGCAAAGTAGGTACAGAAAGCGACTCCAGGAATGAACCAACATCTGGATTGTACAGGAAACCAATATATTTTAGGTAAGCGATTGAACCTGAAAAAAAAAGAGAGGAAGAATTTTGGGGTGCTGAACAGAGCATGGTTTTGGATGCACAGGGACTGTTGGAGCTGGGCTGAGGTGCCTGATTATCAAAGAGAAAGAGCAGTAAACAGGAATTAGCAAGGAATGGGCTCAACTTCCAGGAAAATAGCCCCTGTAGGAAAGAAATATCTATGAGGGACTCTGTCGACAGATAGGGTGATGGCAGGGATTCTTAGAGAATCATTCCTCAAGAGAATGGGTGATTCAAAGAATGTCCATGTTTACATTTGGCTATATTCTTATTTACCTAAGACAATGCCCTGATCACAGTCCTTATTCCATCTTTATTAATAGTCCTCTTTCCCATGCTAAAAAATGTAAGTCAGTTTTCATAATAAATTATATACTCACTTCATACAGTACCCAAGAGATGTATATAAGGAGATTTCTGCTTGACAGAATATAAAATGGTTCCTGTCTTCAGGAAAAAAAGAAAGAAAGAAAGAAAGAAAAATAAAAACACACCATGATATCCTGAAGTAAAATAAGATTTTAGTTGGTTAAACATCTGAGGACTATTTGTAGACTTCATAAGTTCAAGGGAATGGTGTCAGGGAAGAAGTCAGTTTTCTCTACCCTTGAAGTTTGTTCAACTATAGTCTAATAATCAGATAGACATGAGACAGAATAACAAGAGAAAATAACAAAATTTTACACATACATATGTATGGGAACCCCACATCAATGAGAGGTTCAGAAACAGAAAGGGAATATAGGTATCTAAGATGTTCTTACCTAAGAATAAGGTAATATACCTTGAGTCTTCAGGAGATAAATGCAGGGAGAACACATAATCAGTAATTATGAGTGTGCCATACCATATAGATAGGTGCCAAGTCATGTCAGGTTTGAACTCTGATCATGGGCCAGTTTTCTCCATTTAAATTCTTTCGGTAGTTAAGGCAGGGAGTAGAAACTTCTCTTGAGCCTGCAGGGTCTCCGTTGCCTTTAGTTCAAAATAACCTGCATACCACCAAGGCACATATTGGGGTGACTCATTATGAACCCCTGCAGTGGCAACTGTTAAAAAGCTTAAAACAGCTTAAAGTCTTTTGGAGCTGTGCTGGGTAGTTTAAGGCCTAATTTCCACCATTTATAATTTGTATAACCCTGGGCAAATTACATGATGTTGCATTTTCTCAGTTTTCTCATCTGTGGTACAGAGGTAATAAGAGTATCTACTTTATACAACTCTGGTGTCAATTAAATGATTCAATGAAAAAAAGTGTGCTGATAGCGTGGCTATTTGCTGCCAAAATGGTTCCCCTCTGGTTCCAGGAAATTGGCTACTTACAGATTTCCAGGTGTTCTTCAGTCCGGTGTATTAAAGATGGTCTATAGAAAAAATTGGTATTAAACTAAGAGTCAGGTCTTTTACCAATGTTCCCTGACACTATCTGAGGTACTCTTCATATATAGAGTATTATCAACCGGTGTTCATATTTTCAGTTTTTTAGATCATTTAGTACTTTAGAAAAGGGTTGTCCAACCTTTTGGCTTCCCTGGGCCACGTTGGAAGAGGAGGTGTTGTCCTGGGCCACACGTGGAGTGCACTGACACTAACGATGGCTGATGAGCTAGGAGGAGAATTGCAAACAAAAAATGTTATGAAGTTTGAGTTTGTGTTGGGCTGCGTTCGAAGCCATCCTGGGCCTCATGTTGGACAAGCTTGCTTTAGAATATAATTTTTAATTTTTAAGATTTGAACTATTCTTAAGAATAATTATTTTTCTATCTCAACATCAAAACCTTTCTACAGGATAATATTTTCAATGATGTAATGTGGAAATTTTTTATATTGTATTATACCTAACATAAAATCACTTTTTTATACTCATCTCTTTCTTGTTCTTTTTTCACACACCCTTTGTTGTGTTTCTGGCCAAGTCACTTAGTACAAAATTTTTTTTAAAACAAATCTTTTAAATTTTCTTGACAATGTTTGATTATTTCAGGATAGTGTGCATTATATTTCTCTCTGTTGGTATAGAATCTGTTTTACCTTTTTTTTAATTCTTCAGTTATTACTGAATACATCAAGTAAAACTTTACCTGATGAGTCAAATAATGTTGCTTAGTCTCTTGAAGCTTAAAGATAGTAATATAACATGTATTCTTTTATATATTCAGTATTCTTGAGCCCTACTCAAACCTTTCAAGACTTGTGAATTTTTCAAGCACTCTGTGACCTCCTTTCCAGTTATATATAGTATATATTGAGATGTATGTAGGTACTGGATATTAATAAACTAACACTATACTTCAGAGTTCTTAAATTATACTTGCTTAACCATGCCTGATAAAAAAACAATTTCTAAGTGCAGGGCATTGTCTCATATTTTACAATAATTACTGGTAGTGACAAATGTTGCTACCACTGAAAACCATCCTCATTTTTAGAATTACTTTTGCCTCAATTATTCTTCCACATCAGCCTCCTAATTCTTCCTTAAACATACAAAGCATGCTCCTTTCTTTGGCTCATTTGCTTTAGCTGCCTTCTCAAAACAGAACATTCCTCCTGAAATTTATATTGTTACTATCTCCTGTCCTTCAAAAATTTACTCAGATGTTATTTTCTCATATTCCCCTACTGTATCCTATTTAACGTGGCAACCTGGTCCCCACATCGTATGCTCTATTCTCATTACATGGCTCTCTTTTTCCCACATTAGTTTATTACTTTCTCACACACAATATTATTTACCTATTTATACGTTTGTGATTCATATCTGCCCACCCTAGCCAATAGGAAAGTGACAAGAAGCAGAGATATTTGTTTCATTTACCAATCAACGTGTCCCAAATTATTAGGCAAAGGGTCAGCATACTTTCTCTGTAAAAGGCCACATACTATGAGGGTTGTACAGAAAAAATCCAGCCATAAATGCCTCTATTTTTTATATTACTTGACTAGATGCTTTCCAGACAGTCCTCATATGTTAAGCTTTGTGAACCATACAGTCTCAACTAAACTGTGCCACTGTGGCCGGAAAGCAGAGAGCAACAGAGAGAAGGGGGAGGGCCTAGAGCAGTCTCCATAGTTGTATGTCATCAGTTTTTGACACAGGTAGGTGGGTGGCCATGCAGGGTGGAACAGAGCTGGGAGGCCTTGCTTTAACCTGCTGAGCCATCCCAGCATCTCCTTAAATCCAAAATGTTAATGATTTTATATTTTTATTTCTCTTTGTTAATTTTTTGTTGTTGTTGAATGTTCTTAATCTCTGATATTAGAATTTTTTTGTAACCCCATCCTTTATAGAATAATAAACACTTGATTCACCAGACTAAATCTTTTATTTACAGAAACTGTAGCTGAAGGCTAAGGACAGAAAAGGCCCATAAGAGACAGGTAGCAGTTGGGGAAAATATTTAAAAAGTATGAAAGGATAGTGTGAATATATGAGTATTATAAGTAAAGCTCCTTCTTCCCTTAGGATAAAAACAACAGTGAATGAAATCTTTTTAATCCAAGTTAGACATTATCTCAAAAATTATATAATAACTTATTTTCTTTTTCTAGTCACCATCATTTATATGTGCAAGCTTACTTAAAATGATTTTGATTTACTTACAACTCATTCTTGCTACTATCACCTAAGCTGAAGACTTAATAATGATTAATACATAATGCTATTTTATGATCATATGTATGATAAGCCCTTTTTGAAAAACATCTCAGAAGAGCACATTCTGGAGTAAAAGTGAAACACAAAGGAACTCTACAGGTAGAAATTTTAACCCTCAAGATTCTGCCATTAATTGGAAACACAAATCGAGTTCTAGGTTCTTACCTAGGATGAGCACTGTGACCTTTTTTGCCAATCATTGTCTCCTTACTTATGGAGCCTTGCCTGAGGTACAAAAAGTCTGGTCCTCTACATGGTCTGAATTTTACCCTTGATCCAATTCAGCCCATAAGAATCTACACTCTTATATTAATACTACATTATTTTGGCTACCTATGGACCATTTTTCTCTGACTTGACATTGAACGTCATGCCACTTACATGCTGAGTTAGATTGCTCTTTAACTTTGGGGCACCATGAATCTTAAAGTTGAACATGTTTCCTTTTACATTTCAATCACTGACTTAAGTATGGCAACCCACCTAGCAATTAGATATAACTGCGTAGCATGTCTTTCTGTACACAAATTTTATTCCTCCTTTTGGATTACTTATCACTTCTTCTCTCCACACATTCAGAAATTTAGTTTAGTCCTTCATGCATATGTTACTGTAAGAACCTAGAGAGAGCTTTAAACCGTTAGACCTATGCATTGTTCTGCAATAAGATTATCAGTTTCTTTTTTGTACATAAAGTCTTTGGTGATTATTCTGAAAATGACATACAACAGGTCCTCGAGTCCTCTGTGAAAGACTGTCTCAATAGTGGTCTTGTTTATAGATACACATCACAGAATAATCTAAACAGAAGTGAATATAAAGAATTATTAACTGTTTAAGCAGATCCAGAGCATGCAGCACTATTTAGTATATAGAAGAGAACTCTGAGGAATTTGGAAGTAACAGATATAAAGAGCAACTTTTGCCTCCTAAGACTCAGACAAAGCAACCGCAGAATAATCCTCCACCCACAGGCTGAGATCTAGAACTTGTTAGAAAGAGCACAACTATGGCTCATTGAATTGCAGAGGAGTCCTTATGGTGCTGCATTGGCAGAATTTGCTGGAGTATGTCTTCTGGTACTTGCTGAAACTTCACCCTGCAGCGTGCAAGAGAATGTTGTTTATGGGGAGTATATTGGTGGGGATACTCTGCTACAAGACTATCTGAGTAGGCTACTGGGGGAAGCCTTTTCAACTGAATCTTCTGGCTATTACTCACGGGAGAACTGGGCAGTGGGGAAGCCAAGCCAGGTGGTGCAGAAGCTGTATGCTTCAGAAACTTCATGAACTCCAGGAGCCCAGCACCAGAGAAGCTGCTCACATTACAGCAGATTTTTTTAAAAGCACATCAGAACCAGGAAGGAAAACATATTTCTCCTTTAATGTTGCTTTAGCACTTTCTACTGATAAAGCTTAACATCAGGTTAGCTGGCAAAGAAATAATATTTACTGTTTCAATTTAATTTTTGCACAACAGACAATGAAGGGTAAATGTGGAGCTGAGAAACAGTTAATTGACAACTGGCACAAAATCCTTGTTGTGAACAAATAATTAAAATTTGTCTTTGCTTTAACTTGACAATACAGTAAGTTCTCACTTATAATGTTATAGTAGATAGGTTCTGCAACTTTAAGCAAAACTACATAATGAAACCAATTTTACCATGGGCTAATTGATATAAACAAGAGTTAAGTTCCTATGGCACCTCATCAACATTATAACAAAATGACATTATTTGAGGATCTGCTCTATGTGATTTGCAGAATAATCCACAAAGACTTTATGCACAAAAAAGAAACTGATAATCTTATTGTAGAGCAATTTATAGATATGATGGTTTAAAGCTCTCTCTGAGTTCTGGCAAATGTAATTATTTGCCCAAGGCTAGTGATTTGAGAGAGAATCTCAGCTACTTTCAAGATCAAACACCTGCAGTTGCACTGTAATTCAGAATGGCTTTGGGCATGAGCAAAAAGTAATGCAAATAGAAAGTATGAAATAAAAATGTCCAGAGCTTGATCATATAAAGAATCAAAACAACAGGAAGAAACAGCAAACAAAAGCCTTAGGTCCCTCTCATGCCTCTGTCCGAATCCTACTACTTTACTGGCTTTTTCTCTGTGATGTTAATTTTTTTTCATTGCATATACCAAAGAATGAATGTTTGTGCATAGAATGGATGATTTTCCTATAACAGTACCTTTCTAGGATGGTCGTATTTTCTAATATAGCCTTCATCACCAAGCATTTGAAAAAAAAGAAAATCATAGAAAAAATAACTCAGTGAACCAAAGCAGTGCTGCCATCATTTGTGTTACTATTTATTAGCCCAAGAAAATCAGAAAAGATGTACATGTAAACAAAATCATAATTAAAAATCCAATTTAACATTTAAGCTGAGAATGAATTATTCTGCTGTTGTTGATCCATTTGACAGCGCCACCTTGAGTTTTCTTTGTGCTTTTGCTTTATCCTTTGTATCTCAAAAACACATTTTTAGCTATAAAACAAATCCATTAAAAGATCATATTTCATTAAAGATTTTAGGTGTTATATTAAAATAACTGGGAAATGAACATAGTGGTTTAAACTAAAAGTGAAAAAACACACCTTTATGTACTTTGGATAGTGCTGAGAAATAATCCATAAGGTTTCTAATATCTTGTATTTTTACTGCACATTTCACAAATGTCAATCTCTACATTAGCATTACTTTTATGGTTGGTAAGGCAATAAAACCAATTCAGATTGGCTTAGAGAAAATGTATTTCCCTCATGAGATCCAAGGAAAGGTATGACTATAAACCATAGTAAGGAGAGGGATAAGCCCACTTATTCAACTTATACAAATCAGTAAACCAATTTGTCTGTGAGGTATTTTTAGTGCTCACTATCCACTCTATCAAAAGGAGAGTCCAGAAAAGTATATAGTATAGCTCTTGACCTCACTGAATTTGAGATATTATTTACTTCAGTTTAACAAATGCACAGTGAGTTCCTAATGTATATACTCTTCAAGGAGCTGGAATACAAAAATGAATAAGATGTACTTCAAATTCCTACCGAAATAGTAGTTCAGTTTCAGATATGATGGTTATAAAATACTTCATGGCTATGTTGGAATTCAATTAGAATCTTGAGGAAAGAATAGTCTCTAGTTACATGATTAGAGGATTCGTATTGGTTTAATAGTGTAAACTGGCATGCAAGTTCAAAAGCGGGGTGAGGGAACCTGAAGTAAATGGGTTTGGCTGGTGCAAAGCTGGGTATAGATAGTGAGTGAAAAAAGGGCTTTGCGCTGGAATTAGGAAAGTGATTTAGTCAAAGTAGTTGCTTCACTCAAATTCTATAAGGGAATATTTCAAGTGGTTGTGGTTTTGTTATCACTCAGATCATGTCTTATAAGCAATAATCTACTCTGTGCTAAGACCATTGTTCCCATTTCTATTTTATTTTAGGAGAGCACATGCTGCCTAATGTCAGAGATCTATAATGCAATAAAATCTTTTTAAAAGTTCACTACACAATGCTTCAGCCAAGAACACTACCCTGAGTTCTCTTGGCTGACATATAACCCAACAACTCAGCTTCCACACTCAGTTGTACAAGTGTACAATTCTTTACCTTACACTTTTCTTGCTTGCCTGAAGGGAGAATTCAGATTTTTTTAATGTAAATATTATTATGTTATAAGGTTGTTTCTATTGTCTTTAAGATTCCTACTTTTGTTTTCTTTTTCATGAGATCTCACAATACTACTTAGCCGTTTAGTACTACTACTTACTCTATTCCTACTGAAGACAAAGGACAATGCAAAGTTTGTAAACCTCACTATTGTGTGCTCAATTAATTTATGTTTTTTAATTTTAGTTTTTGGAATAAGTCTAGCTTCTAGGGTGAATATACAGTTATTAAATATAAACATTTGGTTTCTTATGCCACTTACTCTATCAAGAATTAATACCTGGGGATGCCGAGATGACTCAGTGGGCTGAGCACTCGCCTTGCAGCCCCGGGGTCCGAAGTTCGAATTCAGACCCCAGCCCATGTGGGCTCATATTCTGAACTGGAGTGTGCCCCTGGTTCACTTGCCACTGGGGTGTGCCTCCCATGCAATAGGCCTGCAGCCCAGTCCCTGCTCTGTGCAGCCAGTCCTATACCCACTTGTGGAGTGAAACCATGCAGAAAACTGATGCTCTGCAACTATGGAGACTGCTGTGGGCTCTCCCACCTCTCTGTCTCTCTCCATCTCTCTCTCTCTCTCTCTCTCTCTCTCTCTCTCTCTCTCTCTGTCAAAAAAATAAATTAAAAATTTAAAAATTAAAAAAAATATATAAATAACAAAATAACGAAGGCCAAGTTATAAATTTTATAATTGGTTTCCACTGTCAACATTTTATTTCCATATTTTTATGTAGTACAATCACTATTTACAGAGTTCTTCAATAATTTTTACTTAAAAGTTTTCTGCCAGCTTTCTAACACTAGAATATATTAAAAAAATAATATTTTTTTCTTATAGATAACATGACATTTATTAACTGATTAATATCATAACATTGTGGCTTCACAGTCAATTAGATGCCCACTTACTAGCTCTAGATCTTAAAATGATAAACAGTTATGAGGGAGCATTTCTTATAAAGGGAAAGACAATATTTTTGTAGTCTGGCAAACTTCAACATTTATTAGTAGTGGTATTTTATATATTTATCTACTTTTTGCCTCAATGTTTCCGTTTTGGACATGAGTAATAACATTCATTCACCTATTCATTCAACAATTTAAAGCAACTGATTTTTAAGGGAACTGTTGAACAACAGCCAATGTAGAGAAAAATACAATCACTTATTTAGCACACTCTTATTGCTACTTCTCAAATTAAATTATATAACCTATGCAAAATACTAATTCAGAACACATTGAACTACATTAGTTTATTTCCTCTTACTCCTGTTCTTATCTTTCTCCAATGCTAATTCTAAAATACAACTCCTTCCTGATTGTCCTCAAACCATGTGGTAGCTTCCATGTTATATTTTGTTTTAATAGGTTAATGTTTATTTCTAATTTCTAATGCATTTGGTTTACTTAGAAATGTTATTGCTACAGTTACTAGTTTGCAGGACTGTTTTAGAAAACAATGTAATCTCTGAAAAATAACAAATATTAATTTTACAATTGTTTGCATTTAAAAATTTTTAGCTTTTATTTATTAGTAGGTTCACATAAACAACATGTATAATGATTTTGGAATTTCAAAAATGAGTGTGAAGGTCAGGATGAATTTTGTGGAAAATAAAGTGTTAAATTTATCCATTCTTCTGGGATAGTGTGCCATGTTTTATACCATAGTATAATATTGTTATTCGTATGTTGAAGTGACTTTCCCAGTTTAAAGTAATATCTGTAAAGGAAATTAATACATAAAAATTGCATTTTATACTTTGCTCGCTTATGTATAAATCAGAGTAGCAAGAAAGTATAACCTGTTATCACTATATAATTTAGAAATATTTTATTATGGAATTTAATCTATGCACATACTCAGAACTAATAAAACTGATACATTTTTCCTAAGAAATGATTCTGCCCTATACATTTGTTTTTTATCCTTTCCTGCTATGGGCAGAAGAAAGGAAGGGAAAAGAGAGGGAAGGAGAAAGACCTATAAGAAATAGTGACTTTATCAGACTGTAAGTAAAATGCAACTACATACAGCTCTTGAAAAAGAACTAAAAAAGCAAAAGAAATGAGATGCCACTTAAAACTGTCTAAGATGGCTATTAAAAAAAAAAGATGGACAATATCAAATTCTGATAAGGATGTGGAGAAATTTGAATCTTCATATTTTGCTGATGGAGATGTAAAAATGGTGTACAACTGTTTGGAAACAGTATGAATGTTCCTGAAAAGTTAAATTACAGAGTTAACATTTGAGCCGGTAATCCAATCCTACGTTTATACCTAAAAGCATATGCCTAACTAACCCAAAACCTGTATAGGATTTTCATAGCAAATTATCTATAACAGTCAAAAGTGGAAATAATCCAAGTGCCTATCAACTGATGAATGGATAAACAAATATGTTATATCTGCATACTCAGCTATAAAAAATAATGAAATACTGGTATACTGATACATGCTACAACATGGATGAAATTTGAGAATAACTTAACAAAAAAAAAGACAGAAAAAGCCATATAGTATTATTCCACTGATGTGAAATATCCAGAATAGGCAAATCCATACAGAAGGAAAGTAAATTAGTGTTTGTCAGAGGATGTGGGACTGCGACATGGAGAATGACAGCTAATATGTACGGAGTGTTTCTTCTGGGTGAAGAAAATTTTCAGGAATTACATAGTGGTAATGGTTGCACAACTCTGATTATACTAAAAAACATTGAATTGTACACTTCAAAAGAGTGAATTGTATGGTTATGTAAATTATAACAATACAGTTATAAAATAATAATAAATTAAACAACTATGTATTTTTGAATTAGAATAAGTGCCTTTCAGGAGGCAAACAAGATACAGAGATAAAAAATAATTAAGGGGAATAAAATTTAAAAGAAAA
Source organism: Craseonycteris thonglongyai (assembly GCA_004027555.1). Taxonomy (NCBI): domain Eukaryota; kingdom Metazoa; phylum Chordata; class Mammalia; order Chiroptera; family Craseonycteridae; genus Craseonycteris; species Craseonycteris thonglongyai. The sequence goes on along the minus strand of PVKE010003696.1, from coordinate 18,406 downwards.
TTAGGTTTGATATTTAAGATGCAGAAAAAAGATGTAAACATTTGAGCTTTCAGATTTATTATGGAATACAGAGTTGTCTACTGATAGTATGAGAAATTGCAAAATGTGAACTCAATAAGAAATCCTAATGCTAAGCATTAAGGAATGTAATGTGCATTTAAATCAGTCCCTGAAGGGCTTATAAGTTATGATTCTAATGAATAGATTTCAAAAGCAATAACACAGTATTATCATGTATAATGATTAATGTTGCAGCATTATAGACTGCAGCTATAGAGTTAACTTATTTTACTAATTTAAATGACTGACAAGTTACATTTTAGGTTAAAAAATAGTCTTATAAGTGCACACTTGACAGGTTTTGGAGTTATTATATTTTAAAAACAGCATTATACCATAATGTAGATAAACAAGAATGCTTATTTAGTATTTACTTTTAATGAATTAATATCTTTGCTTGAAGGTGGAAACAGTACAAAAATTAAGCATTTAATTAAGCAAGTGTCTGAGAAAATACAACAAAACAGTTTTAGATGTATCATACTTTAACATAATTCTCAACAATAATTATTTTAAATATGAACTTTTTGTTTAATTTTGAAGACATATTGTGAACCTAAGGTCTTATGTGACCCTAGCAAAATCTGTGAGATAGTGAATATACCTATTACTAGTTTTTACCAATGATGAAACAGAAAAAGTGAAAATAAATGTAATATTGCATAGTTGGGTGATTTATTATATATGATGAAAACCACAGATCTCCTAATCTAGTTCTCCATCCATTATATTTTTCTGTTATAATAATGTTAATTGAGCAATGGTATTGGTGGGATAAAAGTGGGATGATGGGAAACTAATAGTCAAGAATAATGATTTGAAAAAGAATAGAGTGGGTGTAGGTCATTCCAAATCTAACAAGTAAATCATTAAAAATATAATTTGTCAAACAATTATTAGACACATTTCTGAGCACATTACCTTATAAGATTTTTGTGAAATTGAATTTAGTTATTTATTAAGAAACTTGATGTTCTCAGTATAAAAACATATACTATCAATTAAATTGGGTACTTACATGCATATGATATATACTTTAAAACTGGACTGCTACTATGTCACCAAGACAAATACTGGTAATTATGTTAGTTAGAAACAACATACCATATGGTCTCTTCTGAAATGAAAGTCAATTACTCTCTAAGGAAGCATTGCAGTGAAGCACTTTGGCTGTTTCCCAAATAAATCAGAATTAGTTTCTTTTTAGGAATGACAACCAATCTAATGCTGGCCCTGGTTTTGGGTGCTTCTTCTCATGCCTCCTGTAACTACAACTTTCATTCTACCATTTAAGACAACAGAATGTCACAGTACAGTTCTCTTAACAAGTTTTACCAAGCATGAGACATCCCTTACTATCTGAAGATTATATGATTGCACTTTTACATTATTCCATAGTGGGTCTCCTCGATCTCATCCTGCCTTCAAGATGGGAATCAGACAGTGTAACATGTGGGTACGAAAGCTATTGTTTTATGACTAAAGTTGTAGAATAGAGATGAGCTTTTATTCTGTTATGTTACTGGGCTCAAGGAAAACACAATTGCCACTCGAAATATTAATGCTCTTAGCAGACAGGCCAAGTTTGGAATCGAGTCCACTATTTCAACATCAGTATGTCTTCTCTTCTTTTTATTATTAAACTATAGATTTGGAAGATAAAATCTTGACATAGTTCTTCACACTCCTTATTACTAAAGTGCAATATTTTTGCCTTTTTATGGAATCCTTGGATGTAACACATTCCTTTATTTGATTTTTCTTAGAAATTAGATTATTGTGAGATATAAATAGTGAGTTCTTGAAATATTTATATACATTATTCATAAAAATCATTATTTTCTACCTCACAGATTCAATAGCTATTTTTTTTCAATCAGGTTATACTTTTACACATCATATTTTATAAGAATAAATGTAATCATATATACTCTTACTATATACCCTTTTTTCTTCCCTTATTCCTTATTTTTCATTGCATTGCTTCTTTTTCATAGCAGCTAAGTTTATTTACTTGGTCATCTTTAACAACGTAGCATAATTGTAATTGTTAATATATTAGCTATTGTGACTATCCCAAATAATTCTATAATTTTGGAGGTTGTAATATACACAATCAGAAAATAGAAAGAATGAAATAAAGAAATAGAAGGAAGGGAAGGGAAGGGAAGGAAAAGAAAGGGAAGGGAAGGGAAAGAAAAGAAAGGGAAGGGGAAAACTTTGTTAAATTTTTATTTTCTGAAACTCTGAGTAGCAGAACTGTAGTTCTACATAGCATTACTTTGTCATTAAAGCACCATAAATGTCTTTTACCACTTAGGTGACTAAGAAAATTTTGTCTGGACCAGATTCTCTTTTGCCCTGTCTACCTTTGCTTATGGCATTTTTTTTCTTCCGCAATTATCCGTGCTGGGATATCACTTTTTTTTTTTTGTATTAGGACCTAATCTCCACTTTCTCCATATGAACTTGCTTCTAGTTCACCCCACTGATGTTTTCAAAAGCTTGCTTCTTCCTATGTTCCCCACCATCTGTTGTTTGCTTGCCATATCTGCTATTAATACTTAGCCTTGTTTTCGGTGTGCTTGCTTAATGCTGCCCTTATGTTTCCTAACCTTAGAGCTCTGTAGTTGCTTCCTATAGGCTTCTGTGATAGATTCTTTTATTAAGCAAGTTTTGTCAGATAAAGAAAAGTTGGATTTTGGTTCCAAGTGAAAAATAGATATTCAGATACAGTAAGGTTCCGTAAAAATCTATGAGAACAGTGATATTTCTTTCCTGGTCATTGTTGCTCACAGAAGCAAGGCTCAATAACTAGACTAATAAATATTTGGCCCTAATCTGAAGCACATCAGATGGGAAACCTGCTTATGGCATGTCCACCATTCTTAGAGTCTACAAATATCAACAGTGTCTTCACATAGACTATGTTTCAAAAGGTGTGTAATTAATGATATGTCTATGACCTAAGTACATATTCTTAAAAGATTTTACCTGATAAATATTGAGGTACAGTTTTTTCATATTCTTTAATACATTTCAAAGTTAAAAGACCCTTAGGGTTTTTTGTTTTTTACTACAAGCAACAATTTTTCATTTTTTATGAATTCAATATATTTTTTCTTTGTGATGTCATATAAAATAGATGCTATTGATAGACATAGTAATTATAATTATAATACAGACCCGTCAGTTGCCCAAGGATATATAAGTATACTGACAGGACTGGACTAGAATTTGTCTTCCAATGCTCATTCAAACACCAAATGCTATTGCTATAGTTATGAATAAGGGAAAATAATAAGGAAGGTGATATCAAAATATCTCTTTAGAATTTCTTATAAGGTTATTTTATTTCAATTTGACATAGTTTTGTTTAGTTAGAATTGACCTTTTGAGCAGTATAAAGACAATTTCACCTCCAATTGAACATTAATTCATACTAATTAGATGTTAGGAAATCGTTTGACTGCAACATGATATATCTGAGCTAACATAATATATCTGAGGAGATTTTAAAATGTGTTCCTTCAGACTCTGATATATCTGATACCTTTGATGGAAATTTTTGTATGTTATAAGAACACTGTTGTTAAGACTTGGTGTCTCCCAGATATATGGTGTTGGAGGGGGACCTGATTCTGGGAGCTGGGCATATAATGCGATGCATGGGTGATGTGATGTGGAGTTGTACATCAGGAAACTATCTAATTGTTACCAACCAATGTCACCCCATTAAATTTAACAATAAAATATAATAATATAAAAAAAAAAAGAGGGGAAGCCGGGATGGCTCAGTGGGTTGGGCGCTCACTTTGCAGCACCGGGGACCGAGGATCGAGTCCCGGCCCCGGCCCGTGCGGAACCATGTGCTGAACTGGGAGCTTCCCTGATTCAGTTCTCTCTGACTCTCTGTCTCTCTCTCTCTCTCTCCTCTGTCAAAAATAAATAAATAAATAAAATATATATTAAAAAAAAAAAAAAGACTTGGTGTCTCGTACACTATTCTAGGCAGCTCTGAATACGTTACATTAATAATAGAGTGATTCAGATAATTTCTCTGTAGCATCATACCCAGCTCTTTTCTTTTTTTTTTTTTACTCTACACAGTTATTATAATCATTTTAGTATGAAAAACACTGTAAGTCATATATTTAAATTTCTAGGGGGCAATTTAAAAAAAACACAACTTTTCATTAACCTTTATTTCTTCATCTTTCCTCGACACATGCATACCTATGTCCTTTCCCACTCTTTCTTCCTTAGTCCTCTCTTTTCTCTTCTGCTTGCGGAAGTCTAATGCTGCTAACCTTATAAAACTACTAATAATTAGAGATCATTTACTCATGTGACTAATTTGCTTTGAGAAAATATTTGATCATATGAGTTAGTAGTTAAAGTAATGAGGCAAATTACAAAGGTAAAAAAGTGTTAATCATCTTTTGCAAAAGGTTTTTACAATTACTTCTCAGAACAGGATGACTGCATATGAAAAACAAAAACAAAAACATAGAAGAGCAGTAAGACTGTTTGTACAGGCATTAACCAAAATACGCACCCAAAGTTTGGAATCTAATTATTGATCCCCTTCTGTCTTTTTTGTGGATCTTTTATTTTGCTTATTCAAATAACTCTAATCGAATTTTGATATAAATGTTAGACTACAAGTTGAATCTATTGCTTCTCTGCCTTTTGACTTAGACCAAGTGTAGAGCAAGTTGAATCTATAGCATAAGAAATCTCCTAATAGGTGGAAAGGCATTCCACATGCAATTTTGCAAGATGCCATGTAGCTAATCAGTTTACATAGGATAAACACCACTCTCACTTCCCCATTTTTGCTCCCTTTGACTTTTATTTGGCCAGATTTCTTCTATTCACATGTCATTCCCCTCCCACTGTATTCTGTACATTATGCTATATCCAAGCCAAAAGACTTTTGATGGCCTACTATTGCCAGTATGTGAGAGATTTAACAGTAATTTATAACTAAGCCTCAGAATACCTTAGTATTTTCTGCCACATACACCCAGGTACACTATGCTCTAATGTCTCCACAGCACAAGAGAAGTGACGCTGACAGTTCGGGTATGCCAAAGTAAAGCCATTAAGTGCTTTCTTTAAGTGAAAAGATAAAAGTTCTCAATTTAATAAGGAAAGAAAAGTATCCACATCCAGAATTTACTGAGATCTACAGTAAAAAAAAAAGTAATCTATCCATGAAGTTCTGAAAAAAGAAAAAAAAAGTGCTAGTTTTGCTGTTCCATTTCAAAATGCAAAAATTATGACCACAATGTGTGGTAATTGCATACTTAGGCTGGAGAAAAGCATTAAATTTGTGGGTGAAAATTTTTTGGATAATTTTCAAAAATTAAATTTTTCACTTAGGGAACACACTTATGTAACTTTTATTATAGTATATTATACAATCTACTTTATTATTACATTTTGTTGTTAATTTCAACTTTGTCTAATTTACACATTAAACTTTCTCATAGGAAAAAACATCCATAGGAAAGACACCGTATTATTGGGTTTGGTTCTACCCACACTTCCATGCATCCACTGGGGTTTTGGAAAAACCCCATGAATAAAGAGGAACTTCTTTTTTTTAAAGATTTATTTTTATTGTTTTTGACAGAGAGAGAGGGGAAGAGAGAGAGAGAGAGAGAGAGAGAGACAGAGAGAGATTGAGAGAGAGAGATACAGAGACAGAAGGGAGAGGGCCCAGAACAGTCTCCACAGTTGCACATCATTGGTTTTTCCACATAGTTTCATTCCACAGGTGGGCGGGGCTGCACAGGGCAGCAACTGGGCCAGGGTCTCGCCCTGGTGAGAACTAAACTGGGGGCACTCCCCAGTTCAGCACATGGGTCCGCACGGGCCAGGGCTGGGATTCGATCCTCAGTCCCCAGGGCTGCAAAATGAGCACTTAACCCACTGAGCCAACCTGGCTTCTCCTGAAGAGGAACTTCTGTAACACATCTTTCAGATTGTTTCTGTATCTTGCATATTGAAAGAACGCTGCAGTGATTTTGGGGCTGCATATACTTTTTCAGATTTTCGTCTTTGTTTTCTTTGTATACATGCCCAAAGGTGGAATTGCTGGATCATATGGTAGTTTTATTTGTAATGTTTTGAAGAACCTCCATAGTGGTTGCACCAATTTTTGTTTCCTACACTGTAGAAGGGCTCCCTTTTATCTACATCCACAACAACACTCAATTTTTCTTCTCATTTAGATAATTGCCATTCTGTCAGGTATGAGGTGATATCTCATTGTGGTTTTGATATGCAATGTGAGAGAGAGAGAGATACAGAGACAGAGAGAAGGGAGAAATTGCCATTTCTCCAATGACAAATGACTATGATAAAAAGCATCTTTGAAAGTGCCCGTTGACCACCTGCTTGTCTTCTTTGCAGGAAATGTCTATTCAGAGCCTCTGTCAATTTTTAAAATTGGATTTAGTTTTATTTTATTTTATTTTTTATTGTTTGAGGTCTTCATATATTTTAGATATTAATACCTTATACAATATATTGCTTGCATATATCTTGTACCATTCAGTAGACTGCATTTTCATTTTGTTGATGGTTTCCTCTGCTGTGCAGAAGCTTTTTAGTTTTATGTAGTCCCATTTATTTATTATTACTTTTGATGTCCTTGCCTATGGATTCTGATGCAAAATGTCACTAAGACCTATCTCAAGAAACATGCTGCCTATTTTGTTTTCATCTTGCATTTTTATGGTTTTTGTTCTTATTAATATATTCAAGTCTTTAACTTACTTTGAGTTAATATTTGAATGTGGTATAAGATAGTGTTCTAGTTTTATTCTTTTGCCTGTAACTTTTCTGTTTTCCCATTGCCATTTATTGAAGATACTGTCCATTTCTGCATTATATGTTCTTGACACCTTTTTTATAAATTAAGTGACCATATGTGCCTACATTTATTTCTGGGTTCTCTATTCTGTCCCATTGATCTCTGTGCCTGTTGTGTTGTTGTTGTTGTTGTTGTTGTTTTGAGGATTTTTGTTTGTTTTTTGGACATTATACTTTATTTATTGCTATAATTATACATCATAATTTGAAATCAGAGAGCAATATACCTCTGCTTCACTGTGGCTATTCAACATCTTTTGTGATTCTATACAAATTTTAGAAATGATTGTTTTAATTTTGTAAAAAAATGTCATTGGATTTCTTTGGGTTGTAAGAATATCTTAACAATATTCGCCCAATCCTTGAACATGGGATATTTTTTATTTGTGCATTCTTCAATTTCTTTCCTCAATGTAGTATAGTTTTCAGTGTACAGATTTTTTACCTGCTTGTTTCAATTTTTGCCTAAGTATTTTATTGTTTTGATACAATTGAAAATGGGATATTCTTGATCACTCTAACAGTTTGTTATTTATGTAAATAGATGCAACAGATTTTTGTCTATTAATTTGTATCCTGAAACTTTAGTCAATTCACATATTAGTTCAAACAGTTTTTTAATGAAAGTTTAGGATTTTCTATTTATAATCTTATGTCATCTCCAAATAGTGATAGTTTTACTTCTTCTTTTTGCATTTGGATGCCTTTTTATTTTTCTTGCCTAATTGCTGGGACAAGAACTTTCAAAACTAGATTGAATAAAAATGGAGAGAGTGTCTTTGTCTCATATCTGATCTGATCTGAGCTTTCAGCTTTTCACCATGAAGTGTGATGACTGGCGTCATATGGCCTTTATTATATTGAGATATATTCCCTTTATACCCACTTGTTGAGGGTTTTCATCATAAGTGGATGTTAAATATTGTCAAATGCATTTTCTATATCTATGGAAATGCTTATATGATTTTTATTTTTTTATTTGGTTATTATGGTGTATCTTGTTGATTCATTTGCAGAAGTTGAACCATCCCTGCATTCCTGGGCTAAATTCCACTTCACTGTGGCTTATGATTCTTTTAATGTACTGCTGAATTCAGTTTGCTAATATTTTGTTGAGGATTTTCGCATCCAGCCACTTTGTATTTTGATTGGAAAATTACTCCTTATTTATTTATTTATTTGCTTATTTTTAAAGATTTATATTATTGCTTTTGAGAGATCATGAGAGAGAGCGAGAGAAAGAGAGAGGTAGAGGGATTCATTCCCTGGACCTCAAAGTTACAAGGCAAGTGCTCAACCTGCGGAGCTATCCCAGCGTCCATAGTCTGCTTACATTTAAAGGAATCATTGATAGGTATGGATTTTTTTGCCGTTCTAATTATTTTCTGGCTGTTTTTTGTTGCTTCTTTCTGTTCCTTACATTTTTTCCTTTCTTCCCTTGTGTTTTAATGACTTTCTTTAGCATTATGTTTAGCTTCCATTTATTTACTTTTGTGGATTTGCTATAGGTTTCTGCTTTGTGCTTGCTGTGATGTTTGATGGTAACATTTTTTTAACTAATTTGTTCTATTTCTAGTTGATTGTAACTTAAACTAATGCAAAAACGCTACTTTTTTTTACTCCTCCCACATTTTGCTATTGTTTTCACATTTTACATCTTTTCATTTTATATAATCCTTAACTAGTTTCTGCAGTTTTAATATTATTCTTTGTCTTTTGACCTTCATATTAGCTTTATAAGTGGTTAATCACTATCTTTACTACATATGTATTTACACCTTTTTTAGAAATATTTTTACTTTTGTATGTTTTCTTGACCATTACTTTTAAAGTATTTATCAGGAGGATCTCTTATCTTCATTATATTAATTTTTTTTTCCTGAGCTTTTATCTTGTTTTGTTTGTTACATATTTCTCTCTCCTCATTTTGCTTAACCCTCTATATGTTAGGTGAGACAACTACCTCTCCCAGGCTTGAAGAAATGTTCTTGTGTAGGAGATGACCCATGGGACCCAGAAGCATAATCCCCTGGCTACCAGAGCTGAGTGCTCTATAGGTGTCTCCTGTGTGGGCTGCCTATGCTCACTAGCTGTGCTGAAGCTGCAATGTGGGGGATGGGCAGGACCCACACACTGGTGCAAGCAGGTTAGATGGAGAGTGCCACAATGACTGCCAGCACCAGCACTAGTGAGGTAGAATGATATTGTAAAAATAATACCTGCCAGTGCTTTGTTTCTGGAGAAAGTCTCAGCAGGTTCCTGCCTTTCTACCTTATGCTTTAAGATTAGTAATTGGGTATCCTTTACTTATGCAAAGTGCTGCTTTGCACTTAGTCCCAGGGTGAGTTAGCCTGTGCATGAGCCCTTTAAAAATGGGTTCAATGTTCCCTGTAGTTATGTAGGTTTATCAGATATAATTCCCACTTATATTCAGAGCCAGATATTTTGGAGGATCAACTCTTTGGTGCCAGACCCAGAGGCTAGAGTGCTTGATGATTTGAACAAGCCATTCACTGCCCAGGGAAAAATTCTACATTCTCCAAATTAAGGGTTGCCATGTCTAGGGTGGTTTTCTTAGAGAGAATCATGTCTCTGCCATTACTACCTATCTCAGCATAGTGCTTTTTTGTTATTATAGTTTTTCTGGTCTTTTTCAGAGGAAATCATTACCTATATAACTGTAAATTTATGTCAATGGGTGAAAATGAGTTCAGGGTCTTTCTATACCACCATCTTGTACCGTCCTCCTCAATATTCTGCATTTTATCATACTTCACAAGAAGAGCTCTGTTTACTTTGTTATTTTAGTTTCTTTTTTAAAGATTTATTTTTATTGTTTTTGTCAGAGAGAGGGAATAACAGAGAGACTGAGAAACAGAGAGACAGAAAGAGATGAAGAGAAGGGGAATAGCCCGGAGCAGTCTTCATAGTTGCATGTTATTAGTTTTCTACATAGTTTCATTCCACAAGTGATGGCAGGGCTGCGCAGGACAGTGGCCACCTGGGGGCCTCCCACCTGGGGCAGGGACCAAACTAGGTGCCTCCCACATAGGAAGCTCATCATAGTGAGAACTGAACTGGCGGCATACCCTAGGTCAGCATATGGGTCCACATGGACTGGGATTTGATTCTCAGACCCCGGAGCTACAAGACTAGCGTTCAACCCACTGAGCCATCCCAGCATTCCTTATAGTTCTTTTTTAAAACACCAAAGTCAATTTCAATAATGGCAATCATAGAAATAATAGTTATTGGAGCTAATATTTATCGAGCTCTCATCATGCATTATTCATAATTCTAAATTTCTCTAATTTGTGTAAAAATGTAATTCTATAAAGTATAAACTATTCTGTCACCATTTTATAAAGAAGAAAACTAAGACTAATCTGTTTTATAAGTGATTTAAAATACTAACCCTGTACTTTTCCTTAAAAATGGGTTTAAATTTCTAAGAATATGTATTGATCTTTATTTTGCTTCAAATAGGTTCTTAGTGTCTTCTAGTTAAAAGTCTGAAAGGCACATATAAATTGTTACATCATTTTCTGAACTCCAAGATATGTTTTGGCTGGATTAACACTAGCTTATCTACTAACAATGAAATACGGTAATTGTTTGTCTTTATTAAAAAATAAAGTATATATTTTAAATTTTAGTGAGCAAATAAAAGCATGAATTGTTATATGGTGAATTAGTAGCAAAGAATAGGAAGTTAGAATTCACAACTTCTACATTGAGATTTTCATGTCAATATTAGAGAGATGGTGGTTGATGATACTTAACTGAGCGTGCACTTCATTTTTAAGTAGGTTAAATTTTATAGTAACAATGTAGACTCAGAATAATACTGATAATTATCTTCATTAAGAAACATAATCAAATTACTATTTTAGGTATCAATTTTTATAGTTTAATATTATGTTATTGGATTAAAAGATGGATTATTATGATCCTACTCTATAAAACTGTAATTATTACAGCCTACATTGATCTTTCTCTCAGAAATTAGCAACTAATTTTATGGTTGTATAGTTATACTGATTGTTATTTTGTTCTGTGTTATTTTTGCCTCTTGAACTACATTTCACACCTTAAAGTACCAAGATTATACACTTATGGGTTTTCTTTCCCATGGGGCTTAAATAAATTCTCTATACATAGTATATGTTCAATAATTTATTTTTAATTGTTTCTAACTAAGCAACAGCTCTTGATTATAAACTTTTTTGTACATAGATCCTTGCTGTTGCTCTTCAATGCAATATAATTTATAATGTATATGATTTTGACAAATATTAAAATAATGTATTTATTGTTAAATATTTACTGTGATTCCAAATGCTTCAATTAGTACTCAGATTTCCTTACAATCTTTTATCAAATTGATGTCTCTGATTTTTATTTTTGGTGCTTTATCCTAGTTAATACCAAACAAAGACCTTTAAAATAATGTTTACCTTAATGTCCCATAGAGATCTCTAATCTTAATATTTTGATTACTCGATCATTATATTTAAAATGTTATTAGACCCTGCATGACTTCTTATAACCTTTAACCAATAATCATTTTAAATATGTACAGTTAATGTTTAGATATAAGAATAAGTGAAAAAAACATTACCTGCTCAAATGTACACATATAAGTACATTCTTTGAGAAAAAACAGATGGCAGTGGAATTGTTACAGCAAATATTTGAGGACAAACAGCAAATATTAAGCTAAAAATTGGAATGCTTTGACCTTCCTATACTGGTTGTATTATTCTCTCGACCCCGAATAGTGACAGGTGGCATTTAAAATCTCAAAGTACTATTCTCATATTTCAGATTTATCAAGATGCTTCTTTAATAACTGGCTTTATCATAATTCTATTTCAAAAACATAACCAAATGATTACATATAGCACTGTGCTACTATGTGTTTGTGTTTCAACCTTTCCTTCTTTAATCTGTTTTCTTTTTTTTTCTTTTTTTTTAAGATTTACTTTATTGTTTTTGACTAAAACAGAGAGTCAGAGAAGCAGGAGGGCCCACAGCAATCTCTCTGGTTCTACATTGTCAGTCTTTCACATGGTTTCTTTCCACACAGGTGGGTGTGGTGGTCACACAGGGCAGGAACCCAGCCAGGGACCTCCCATATGGGAAGCATACCACATTTCAGCACATGAGTCTGCATGGGCCAGGGCTGGGATTCAGTCCTCAGTCCCTGGGGCTGCAAAGTGAGCATTTAACCCACAGAGCCATCCTGGCTTCCCTTTAATCTGTTTTCAAGGTGAAAGAGAATGCTGGTATAGTGAAAAGTGAATGATTCGTTCACACTTGACTTTCTTTCCATTTTCAACTTAAGAGTTAACTATGTACTGAGTCAGAGGTATTGAGTAATGTTTCCTTCTACCTAAAATTGTTGTTGAAGCATTTTTTTCTTCTTACAGTTTATCTCTAGGCACAGCTTTAGGTAATATTTTAGAAGTCATAAAAATATGTTCTTGTAATATGATTACATAAATCCTTTATCTACAAACACAAATCATCCAAGGGTTTGCATTTGAAAATTTTAAAATAAGCAAACAAAGCTAGTGGCTATGGTAGAAAACCTTTAAGCTTGTTTACAGTGTTCCTTTTTCTCCTATTCTTATAAAAATATTTTATGTATTTCAACCCTAGAAAAAGTTTTTCTTTCTATAAAGAAATCATGCCATGGGGCTTTCATTTTGCTGTTAGTCTTATGGATGGGGCATTGGGCCAGGTCATCCAATGATCTAGATTTCACCAGATCTTACTGTTTTTCCTGCCCCCTCCCCTGACTTCCAGAGATCTTGAGAAAATCACTTAACTTGTTTCAGTTCCTAACCCTAGCATTATCTAAACATGCCATAAGAATAAATTCAGCACATGTTTATAGCTGACTTTGGTTTTCATAGGTTGATATTCTTTAAAGGAAATACCCATCATGTCTTTGGTTTTTTGTTTGTTTGTTTTTTACTTTATCATAGAGACTTAGAACACTCAATGCTCAACTTGAAAAAAAGAGGTATATGTTGCGTTATTTTTAAGATCTTGAGTTCTTTAATGAACTATGACATAAAACAGCTCGTATTAGCTGTGCCACCTGAGAAACTGTATTGAGCATCATGTTAAACAAAGAAAATGATAAATGAATATCCTTTTATTTTGGAGGTTATTAAATGCTTTCACTCTCATAAACGAGAAACTTGATAAACATATTTGAGCCTCATGGTTAATGACATGTCTAAATTCTAGAATGTCTGTAAATAATGGAGGAACTTCATTATAAACAATATAGTATAGAACAAAGAACCTCTCTTCTGACACAAAAACAAATTACTTCATATCTCAGCTACACTTAGAGAGAGATGTTGAAGTCCATTTCTTTATCCTGTGATATACATTTTTGGATAAAAAAAAGATGGTGTTCTTTTTAAACCTGAAGTCCAAATGGCTTAATTTGATAAGATACATGAAATTTTATAGGTATTTTGTAACATGTCTTGCATGTCATGATGTAGTACTGTTATATACAATATCAGTTATTCCCTAAGGCATTATATAGTTGAAGATCATAAACTTTTCACTCAAATTAAACATCACAGCTGGTTACTTTAATTTGATTCATTATACCACAAATGTTTCAACAGCTTGACAAAAATGAACTATACAGCAGATTTGAAAGAAGAGTGAAGGTCAGTGCACGTGAAGCCTAGTCATTTGCAAATGTTCTTTGGGCATATTAAAAACATTCTGTAGAATATAGTTTAAGGGACTGTAACTAAACAAAATACAGGAAAATGGAATAGATTTTCCATGGTGTTTCACTTATGGAAAGCAATGCTATAGATTCTTAATTTCATGACAGTATTCACAATAGCACATTTAAAAAATCATGAATATTGTGCTTTGAGTGTTGTTTACTTCCATTGTGATAGCCTACCTGCTTCTTTTCAAACTTAAAACATCATTAAATCTGCAAAGAAAGGCAGTTAGCAGAAAAGAAAAAACAAAATGATTGCCCTTCTTCTCACCCTCTACCCTGGAAACGTTTTTCTTCCTCAACTGAAATGCCAGAAAAGCTGTCTTTTTACTCATTCAATTTGCACTCCAAAAGTCATCAGCTAAAAGGATTGGTAATAATATCATTGAGATTATCATTTATTACAACATAAACCTAATTTTAAAACTGTTGTAACTTTAATGGTGTTCATAGCTGTTTGCCTTATATATATATTATTGCTGAAGCAATTCATGAGTTAACATAATTTCATCACTTATGATCAGAAAATAAAGTCTCCCAAATTATGTGTTGGCAACACAACAGGCATAAAAAAATAATATTGCTGTAGGTTAATACTATGATATTTCTAGATATTAAAATTATATTAACTGAGTTCTGTATTATCACATCATATAATTTTGAAGTTGAATAAGAACCAAAAGATCCCCCAAAATTTTGTTCTTAATCAGATGACATCTATTTAATCATTATCTCTCAGGTCAGAAGCATTTTGTTGTCCCTAATGCATAATGCCTTTAGTATGACCTTTAGAGCACAATCCAATCCCATGCATATATTACTAAACTATTCTCAATTACACATTCTTATCCAGTTATGTGTGTGTGTATGTTAGTCAATATTTTAAACACTTGTCTTCCTTTTAACATTACTCAATCACTGTCTCAGTTACCCTAACTCTTTTTAATCAAAATAAACTCTTCCTTTGTTGGTTTATCCAAAATAACATTATCGTAGGATTACAATTATGGAATTTCTTTTGTCTCATATTAGAGTTTAATCCTTTTTATAAACTCCTTTGGTTCATGACCATCTCTTTAGCTCTCCATTCCACTATGTACTTAATTCATGTACACTGAGGTGAATTGCATCATCATTCTAATCCAACACTTTTCTTTTTATAATGAGGGAAGCTGAGTTTTAGAGAAATCAGTATTATGTCCAGGTCAAAACCCCATTTCTGTTTCACCCTGCACAGGTGCCTCATGACATACAGATGAGAAGCTTAAAATTAGTGATATAGTTAAGGTTTGGAACTACAACTTTCTATTTGCTCGTTGCAGCTTTTAATATTGTTAGGAACAGAAATCATACCCTGACCTTCTTATCTCTTGTCTTTTCCCACCTCTCCTGTGAACTGGCTTTCTGGAGTTGATTTCACAACAGTAGTAATCTCCTTTGCCTCCCCTTGCCTGTTACTTGCAGTCAAGTGTAATAAATGGAAAATAAATGTCATTTATAGTAGAGAAACCTAAGTGTGGTCATATTTCCTAACTTTGTATTTACGTTTTAGTTATTTTGGGAGGTCTCTCTAGCTCCACATCTAGGGCTATCTCAATATAAGAAACTCATATTTTCTCCATGGTCAGGTGTATATACTCTGGAGATGGATGTTCTGGGTTTGAATCTCAGCTATGCCACTTGTTCTGTGAGCTTGAATAAGCTATCAAAGTTGTCTATACCTCAGATTTCTAATGTAGGAATTAAAATAATGCATAACAGTTGTGAGAATTAAGTGAATTGGCAATTGTGAAGCATTTAGAATGCCATAGAAGTTTCCGTCAGTGTTGGCATTTTTGTAGAGCTACAATGGCCATTTCATTTTCTTCCAGCCATAACCAAAAATGATGCCATCAAAAAAGGTACTCTTTTTCCAAATATCCTTGATGATGTTACCTCGAGATTTTTTTCATTCTCTCTAACACATTATATTTCTGAGTATTCTATGTATTTGAACATTATCCCATCATATCATTTTACTTCTTAAAATCCTTCATTGACATAGCATTGCAAATTCCCACGTGTGAGCATTCCAGTTTGAAAGAATTAAAACATTCTCTCATATGTTTATTTTAATAGACTCTTTATTGTCTAAATGAAATGACTAGTGTGGGAACTACAGGTCTGGAAAAGGTGATGTTGAAGGAGTTTTAGCAGTGACCAGGGACTTCCATCCAGGTCACAATATTTTTTCTGTCATTGAGGTCAGTTCTGGTTTTAAATATGCAGTAAGAGACACAGGCTCTTTTAATGATTAGTCAGAGGGGTTAATTCTAATATTTAATGGTTTCCTTTGAAATATGAAGATTTTATTTATTATGTAATATTGTCTAATCACATCATAGTGATTATAAAGGCTGAAACCTCTTTGAACTATTAGCCAGTGGGACTTATTCCAATATTTAATGGTGGTTTTCCAAATATGAACTCTGCATTTATATCAGGTATAATCCCTAATCATGATAAGGAGCTAAAGTCATTGACACACTTACCAAAAGACATTGACAGATATATCTGTCTCTGTAAACTTGCTCACAGATGAATACTCAAAGCCATTCAAATAATAGACAAGGCATAACATTGTGACAATAAAGACTAATATTTAGCACAATATGGATATTCTAGACCCATTTTAACTGTTTACTAGACATTTTATATTGGGCATTTTTCCTGCACTTGAATAATTTTCTGGAGAATGCCAGGATAGTTCAGTGATTGAGCGCTTGTCTCACAATTTCAGGGTCTGGGGTTCGATTCCCAGCCCAGGCCTGTGCAAACCCATATGCTGAACTGCGGTACAACTGGTATCTGCCAGGATGGCGCAACAGCAAATGTTCTCACCACCCATGCAGGAGGCTTCTGGTTCAGTTTCCACCTCGTGTGGCCCCACATCCACCAGTGTGGAATGAAACTATGACACAACTAATGATGTGCAACTATGGGGACTGCTCTGGGCCCTCTGCCCTTCTCTCTCTCTCTCTCTCTCTCTCTTTCTTTTTCTGCTTCTTCTTCTTCTTCTTCTTCTTCTTCTTCTTCTTCTTCTTCTCTCTCTCTCTCTCTCACCTGCTCTCATACAATAAAATAAATCTTTTTTAAAAGTTATTTTTTGTATACAATGGTAATATAATACCTGAACTTCCTGTGTCACAGGGGTACTGTGAGAATTAGTAAGCAAATATGTGTAAAAATACTTTAAAAGCTAGAAATTGAGAAGACATTGGATTTTTCTAAATAATTGAAAGAGCCAATACTTTTATAACTGAGCCCCATCTAATAATTAAAGAATGAATGATTCTTACTGTACTACTCTATACCATAGAAAGCACTGAATAGCTTTTTCTAATTCACTCTAAAATTCTCGCCTAATGTTAATAAGCAAAATAAGTCAGGCCCACCTAAATATATAGACAAATTTCCCTTAGGAATAAGATATGTAATTTCTTAGTGAAGTTTTTGCAAATAAGGTCTAGCCATAAATTGAAAGAATGAGAAATAACAGCCAGTGTTTGAGTACTTATATGATCTCATTTCTTGTTTATAGCAACTCTGTAATGTACTTTCTGTTATGATCCCAATTCAACTGATGAGAAACTTGAGGCCTTGAGAGGTAAAGTAACCTTCTCATTGCATAAATGTAGTAAGTATTAAAGCTGGAATTTGAAACCCTGTGGTCTGACTGTTGAGCTCATGGTCTTAGCACCATACTATCCTGTTTTGCTAACCATGTAAGATTCAAAGATAGTTAAATTTTTAGTAAGTCTATCAATGTTATTTATGATAGCAGTAAATTATAGAAACCACTATAAATTATTTCCATATGTCTGTAGAGATGATGTTATCATCAAAGACTAACTACAAACTATGTATTAAAAAGTCTACAAAACTTTGTTTTATTTCTAAATGAGGTATGTTGGCTAAAGGAAGTACATTTAAATTCAGTTCAATTCCTACTGATATTGATTTGGGCAACCACGTTGTACTAGGAATAGTGTGCTTGGGATATGAAAAGAATGATAAGATTGGGGAAAATGGAATTCTGCCCACCATGAGAATAAAAGGTCCCAGAAGAATGAAAAACAGACAAGTGAAGAAAGTCTGAGGGTATTCTCAGGCAGAATGAACAGCAAATGTAGATCTAAAATAGCCAGCTATACATGGAGGACTAAAAATAATTCAGAGTTAATGAAAAATGTCAGAGATGAAACTGGGATAGAGGCAGGTGCCAGTTAGCGGAGAGCCTTCTGTCATCCTGTCATGGTGAAGTGCTTCAACTTCATGCTATAAAAACTACTTAAAGCTGTTTTCTCTTTCAGGTGGGTTATATCTGAAGGCTCTAGGGTGAAATTAACCCTGAAGAGATTTAAATAATACAGAAAGTTGACAAGTGCCTTTAAAGGACAATTGGAGAGAAGGAGATACACTTAGGAATAATTTAAGACTTAAAATCATCAGAGATTGGTGACTAAATAGGGAAAATGAATATTAGGTGATCCTTAGTATATGAAATGACTGGGCAACATGTGAAGCCATTTGTGATACGTAGAAACTAGGAGGTAGAACCAGTAAGCAGGTGGACAGGCTGATTTGTCCTCCAGGTAGCTGTATCAAAATGCAGAAAGACACAGATGAATGGAGCTCAGGAGAGAGGTTAGG